>CM062818.1:103770015-104010430 GCA_031772625.1 Pinus tabuliformis | reverse complement strand
AGTATTGTGATGAGCCTTGGCTTCTCCACAACGTAGATCCAAGTATACTACTTTGGAGGAGAAAGTGTTATTAACTATAATGTTCCACTATTGGGGCCAGTGGTCGTCAATTATGTACGTATGGATGGAAATTTCACTTATTATAAAATAATAATAATAGAGCCATCACACTTTCATGCATATGGTTGTTATTGTTGTTCGACTATCTGGTTGCTTTAGGATTATATGCACTTTAACTTACACATTTTATTATGAACTCTTTGTATGAAATTGTTGAGTATTGTTGAATTCATGTTTTTAGATTAATTAATCCTTTAACTTGTTGGACTATTCTACTTTCTTACCCTGTGATGTCATTCCACTTAGTGTTCCTTTCATGATGTATACTATTATAGGCACCTAAGGGGCACACTTCCTCTTCCCATCTATGTGTTAGAAACCCCATGCAATTCACTTTATTCGCCGCAAGTCACACACTTGCTTCCACCCAAATTCATCATACTTATCTTTGCACGCTACCATAGTCTAGGCATTACACTGCCACGCACTACTGAGACTCCTACTCCCAATGGTGTGTGGTCTATTTGGGATTCCATAGTGGGTAGATCCACTAAATGTTGGCGGTTCTAACACCATCAACATTTCTGGCACTAGAAGGAGGGCTAGACAACAAGCTAAGCCCTTGAAGACTATTTTCAATTTTTGCACAACTTTCTTGACTTATGGCCAAATCACAACCCCGACATGTTTTTCTCACACTGTTGATTTTGATGTGGCAGTGGATGTTATAGATGACTTGTTGAAATATAAGTTCAATGGTGATAATTGAACACCCCTATTCAGGCACATAATTTCCTTTGTTGTATTTTGTGACAGGCATGATGTCCCCTCATACTTCATTTCCTGTGGGTTGTTCGCTTTCATGTTCGAAGGGCGTACAAAGAAATGGTGTCACACATTTCTTGCATCCTCTATACACTCTTTCGATCACATGATTAGAGAATTATTTTGTTCTTTCATTTTATATGACCATAAAGCACTAAATAAAAAAAATTAAAATTGCGAAAACCACCTAACAAATATCTTGAGCACTTTTCTGACTGATTTCTTCGTTACTGTTTTGAATTTCTTGAAGATTAATTTGACTGTAATTTTTTGGAGGGAATATTTCAATATCTTATTTATATCTTTGAGAATTGACACAAGTTAGAAACTTATGACTCTCTCCCAACATACCTCGGTGTTAGAGTTTCTACATCTGAGATGTACAAGGTTGTTGTCTGAAGTGACCCTCCGTCCCCTTCTCAGTTGATAGTGCAAAAAAAGATCTGATTGGTGAGTACCTTGCACCAGAACAAAACTTCTCATCATAGTTAATCCCCTCTACCGATGAAAATCCACGAGCCACTAATGTGGCCTTATTCTTCTCCACGCTACCAATTTCAGCTTGCTTTAGCTTGTAAATACAGCTGGATATCACAACTAACTTGTCATCCAGTCTCAAGACCACATCCCAAACGTTGTTTCAAACTATGGATTCATGCTCCTCCACCATCACATCAACCCAAACCGATTGTTGCACTACTTCTTGAATGGAAGATGGCTTTGTCACAACACATGCACCCATAAGTTCCATGTATCCAATGTACCTCTCTGGTCACCCCCTCTTTCTGCGCTGAGAAGAGCGTGCTCCCACATTCTCCAATGCACCATACAACAATCTGTCAACCTCTCTAGTGCACTTTCTTCCATATCTGGAAGACTTTGCTTGAGTGGATGTATCCACTTTCTAAACCTCTACATGTGGCTTCTCAACATCAAACTGAGGCCCCTCAACCTTAGGAGCTAAAATATCCTCATTCACATGTAGCTCAAGCTCCGTCTCAAGGGATACTCGCATGGGCTTCTCCTCATCGAACCTGATATCCCTCTAAACTATTGTCATCCAATTGGTCGACATATACACTCGATAGTTGTGGGGTATATCAGTTTACCCTACAAATATCCCCAAATCTAATATTGGCTCAAGCTTCTTTCGTGCATCTTTGGTCACATGGAAATAAACCGATGACCCAAAAATCCTGAAGTGACCAACATCTGGCCTTCTACCGCAATAAGCCTCCTCTGGTGTCTTCATCTCAAGTATCTATTGTGGGATACAGTTCTGAACATAAACTGATGTGTTGCATGCCTTAGCCCACAAGTGTAGTGGTAGGCCTTAATCATGCAACATTGCCTTTCATCCCCCTACTATGCTCTCGTTCTTCCTCTGGAAACCCCATTTTGTTGAGGGTTATGGGGTGCTGTCAACTCTTGTTTAATCCATTTCACTGCACAAAATTTCTTAAACTCATTGGAGACATACTCACTGTTATTATCACTCCGTAGAGCTTTAACGTTCTTGATAGACTCTTTCTCTACCAATGCTTTGAACTCATAAAAATTTGTGGAAGTTTGATCCTTTTTCTACATAAAAAATACCCATCATTTACAAGAATAGTCATCAACAAATATAACATAATACTTTTGTTTGGACATGGATGCTGTCGAGAATGGTCCACACACATCTAAATGGACCCTCTCCATAATAGACTTTGCTCGACTGTGAATACTTGGTCTATTTTACCAAAGTACAACACTTGCATGTATCAACTTGCTCAAGCTTGCCTCTTGGAAGACTGGTAGAGATTTGTTGTAATATCTTCAAAGCCCTATGATGCAAGTGGCCGAATCGTCTCTGGCATAACTCACCAATGTCTCGGCTCAACATCTTTTCCTCTTTTGAACTCAAAGCAACATAATCCTTTACCTCTATATTATAGAGATTATGAACTCGAATCCCTATCTTCTTTACTTGACCCGTGGCTATGTGTCGAAGGAATGCATTTCCTTTCAAAATATCACATCAAAGCCACTATCCTCAAGCATGGAAATAGATACCAAGTTCTTCGTCAGTTCGAGTACATTCGCAACATTCTTCAAGGTGAGTGGAGCCGCATGCTCCCTCCAAAAAGTAATAGTGTCCACACTAGTAACACTATACTTACCGACATCACCCATCTCGATATGCATCTTGAGATCTTTCTACTCCAGTTCACTAAATAACTCTTAGTCGGGAGTCATGTGGAAATAAGATCCACTGTTTAAGTACCAAACACTTCTAATCTTTGAAGACAACATGCATGCAATGAGGAAAAAATCCAATTCGAATAGGGAGGCTAAAGCCTCACCTGCTGCTCCTCTAGAGGACTTCTCCTTGGACTTGTGCAATGGATAATTTGTAGCAAAGTGACCCATATTGTGACAATGGAATGATTTAGCTTTCATCACGTCCTTGTTCTTACCTCCATGATAAGAATCTAATTTGGAATGTGAAATTTTACCTTTCCCCTTCCTTTCCTTAATCGCTAAGGCACAATTCTCTTCATCATTAGCCTTTGATAAAGAGCTATCCCACGTGTTCCTCCTGATTTCATCCTGAATCAAATCTGACCATAGTCATTCGAAATCTAGCAGCTTCTCCTGACCATTAATAGAGTCTTGGCTACTATGCCAACTATTTGGGAGTCCAAGAAGATCAATGTTCCCCATATCCTCCTCACCAACTGTGGTTCCAACACTTTCAAGTTCATCCTAACATTGATTGAACTTGGTCAAGTATTTCGGAATCGTCTCTCTTTTCTCCATCTTGATTTTACGAAGTTTATCCTTTAGTGCCAACTTCCTTTGATCACCACTATTCTGATACAAGTCTGTCAACGTTTTCCACATAGCATTTGAGGTTTCCTTTCCATGGAGACTCGAGACAATATGATCTCGAACTCCTTCAAGGATTATCTGCCTTGCCTTTGCCACACACTTCTTCCACTAGGATAAGTTTTGTGCATCAGTAGCTGCTAGCTTTGGAATTGCTTGTTCAACAAATTCCTTTAAGTCATTGTCCTCTAGCACACCCTCCATCCTGTCCCTCCAAGCTATGAAATTCGAGTTTCCTTCACACGCATACTTAAGCCTCAACCCATGGAACGCCATGTGTTGATCCTGAAGTATGTATTGCAAATTAGACTTTCACCTGTAATCAAGAAACTCAAAACTTCGGAATCTCCTCTAGTATATTTTTCTCAGCTTCGATACCATGTAGAAAATCCTGTAGAATCGCAAGCTAATGCAATTTTCTAAAGCAAGAGGCAAGAATCTACTTCTACTCTTTACAGTGGAAGCCCATAAACACCAAGAAAATAATAATCACTAAATGAAGAGAATCAAAGGCACATAACACAATAAATATCCAGGGAAAGCCATAGCTCGAAACCCCACTAAATTTTTTGTACTAATCCAAAAAATCGAGATGAAATTAAAATGCTTGTTCTCTCTAGAACAATCCCAACACTCAACAAATTGAATCTCCAATTCATAAGAAAGCTCAAGGCCAAATCTTAGCCTCTTCAAAAGCTCTCCAAGTCTCTTTTCTAATGCATAATTTCCATGGAGGATAGCTTGCATTTAAAGGGAAATAAAGCCTCTAAAAACTACGCAATCCCTCAAGGGTTAGTTCATGAATGCATGCACTATCAGTGTAACTCAGAAAAATCTAAAACAAATAGCAAAAGTGTCCCTGCACTCTAGTCTCAACCGGGTCTTTCTCGGAATTGACATGCATGAGTTTGTGATGAGTAAATATTCATTTAAATAGAGTAGCACTCGTAGAGTTCATTAGTGACACCACTCACTCTTAACTCACTATTAGGTCTTTCAATTAGTTTGATAACTAATTTAGCTGAACTGACTCATGAAACTGAGCCTTCTATTTTACAATTCACAATTAAATCACACTAGACACCTATGGAGTAGGGAGAACATACACATGAGGATAAACATACTTCCAAGTTAAATTTCCTAAGTTATCTAAGTTTAATAAACTTAATTAACTATTTTTAAGTTGTTATGTGAATAGAATTCAAATTAAATTCACAGTTTAATTCAAGGACAAATTAAACTGGAATTTCTTGTTTCCATTTCTCAACAGAGCATAAACATAAGCCATTAACTTCATAAGAAGAAGATTAAGTTGAGAAAAAATAAAGAATTTTGAATCACTGATTCACCCCCCATCTTCGTAATTCCAAATCATAAATATCAACACACTCTAATGAGAGAGCACATCCATTTCATGCGAGAAGGTCTCCAGTCAAAGTCGGTGTTGCGAGCGTCTATTCAAAGTGGCTCTCATCTATTACTTCAATCACTGTGAGAATAAATATAGAAGGGACAAATATTGTGCACAATAGTCATTCATCATGGGGAGTTGAGTTACTAACATCGTCGTTGTTGTAGCCATTGGCTTCTTATCTTTGCTGCCTACCATACACAAGGAACATTATCTGTGACTACATTCATAGATATTTTTAGGCTTCCATTAAATTGAGATAAATCAAAAATAAGAGAGAAGTATATGTACGTCGAAAAATAAAGTTGTGATTCTTTAGTCATTTGTATAGTCTTCCTTAAGAACTATTGTACATTGATTATTGATTCGGTGCACTTGTTATGTCTCAAATTTAAAAATTATTAGAGTTATTGAGAAATCTAATTGTATCTACTATTGAAAGCATAGTTAAAGTCAGCAAGGACACTCTTTCTGATATTCAAACCTGTTTTCAAAATGCACAAGAGAATATATATTTTTTACAACTTGAATAACAGTTACAGAGAGATGAGCTACAACAGAAAAAGCATCATTTTGAATTTTTTTATTATTCAGAACAATCTCCTATCTAACTTTTAAACAAGATCCTATCAGCAGTGAGAAAGTCATCAAGTCAATAATGTTCATGTTGATTCAGATCAAGTGCTCATTTCAAAAGCAGATTTGATTGCATGTGTGAAAATTCAGTTTGCACTTCTTGTCAGCAACAAGCACAAAACAAGTATTGGATATGATAAGGAGGCATCCTTTCATATTCCAGATTACTCAAAGCCCATCAAATTTCAGGGTGTTAGATTTCTTCACGACAATTCACCTTCAGTTGTTCCAGATTCTGCTCCTCTTCCATAGCAGCAACAACAGAATGTTAAATGCCAACATTGTGACAGAGTTGGCCATATGAAAGATCAATGTTTTGATCTTTATCCATGTGATGACTGTCATAGAACCAATCATTCTTCAAATAGATGCTTAAAAACAAGCCTCTTGCGAGAACATATATTCATCTTCGATGGATTGCTTCTTGGCAATGTGGTTCAACATCCAAGAAGATATTTAAGTCATATGTCAAAGCTTGTTCCAGAGTATTGAATAGTGTTGCAGTTGAGTTTTCTCCATCTTCTCACCTCGTATGGTCATCTATAAGTTTCAAAGCATCACCAAGCATGCCTTAACCAAAACCTGCCATACCATATTCATAGTTGTAGTTCGAGACAGAGATGACCATGAGCATACCTTATGTTGTTCGCCAACCTTAAACCATCTATGCGGGGTTGATACCTCCCTTTTTAGGTTGAGCTTCTCACTCTTCAAAGGATTGGTGACACTTGCTCTAGTAGAAGACTTCAACTTCTTGCTATTTGCATTCCATAGGTTGTAGAGATCCCTTTTCCAAGTTGAAGGTCTCCCTCTCCTAATCATTATGCACACTTCCTCTAGCAGAAGGTTTCAACTTCTCACGAGGTTTGGAAGAGTTTTGAGAATTGCATTAAGCATTCCACTGTTGCTGTTCATTCTTAAACCACCCCCTTATGTCATCATGTCACAAAGCACATCAAGCCTAGTGCTTCCATGCATATTTTTGCACATTTTGTATTCCAACTCTCTTCTTGGACTCATACATAGCCCTTCGAATTATGGGGGTAATGTTGGACACTTAATCCTCTAACAATTGGTGTAAAATATGAGCATTCAAAAGGAGTCCAAAAAACCTTGGAATATAAAACCCAATAGCCGTATAAACTTTATTATAAATATACATCAGGTATATAATAATAATGCATCACACAATTATCTTTCACATCTCCTCTCCATTATTTATGTATGTGTAAAAATTACAATAAAATATTATCTTACTTTTGAAGATGATTATTTATAGATAATTAGACCGACTTCTTCGAGAGTCATTCATCTAAATATTGAAAAAAAATTAAATAAGCCATAATATTAAAAAAAAATAAAAAAAAATTAACTAATACATAGACAAAAATATGTAAGAGTTCGATTAAAATAAATTAAAATTTGATTAAAATAAATTTGAAGTTTTTTTGGGAGTCGGAAAGCTAAACGTTTCAAGGAAGGCTAACCGTTATAGAAGTCTAAGAGACGTCTTGTTATACGAAATTGTATAAAATTGTATAAGAGCCATGGATACAATTGTATTAATATGTATATTCTGTAAATAGAATGTATCACCAGATTTATCAAATTATTCTATTATGTTCGAGAGTTGTAAGTCTTGTGTTTTATTCAATTATCTCATGGTTTCACTGGTTAGTGTCTAAGATTGGATTAGTAATTATGGAGAATCCCTCTGCGTCTGATGGAGAAGATAATAAAAGAGTTCAAGAAATAGTCGATAAGGTACAATTGGCTATGGAAAAGTTAGAGAACTCTTCGTTCTTTCGAGATTTTATGCAACAGATGCGACACCCAGAACTGGTTACACAAATAGAAAGGGTGATAGGCACAGACCCACAGCGTCCGCAATTACAACTCGTTTTCTATGGTGTGGGACAGCTGGACCCAGAAATGGAAATATGTCACGCTATTCGAAATCATCAATAACGTAGACATTGTCTACGGAATTAACAACTGGTATAGAAAATTTGTGTCATCCTTCCGCAATATCTTCGTTGATTACACCTATTTTCTTACCATGGGGACCGGCCCTAAACCGCACTATATGAGAAACCAGATGAGGCTGATCTCCTTTCCGCCTTAGTCTGAATTTTTACACCAGATATCCCGCTCGTCCTTTTCCTAACCAGGAATGCTCTACATTGTAGAGCCCATCATACCTATACCCACAAGGCAATTCCTCGCAAGATCGGATTAATCTAAGGGGTTGTTTTTTCCTCCAGCTATTCCGTAGGGCTGCATTAGCAAGAGTGAGAAGTTGATGATAAACCTATTTCTGTTTCTTTCTCTGGTTATCATTCCTCCCACCATGGCCTGCGTATGTTATTACATCTCCATTGTCAATATTGTCCTCATAACCACCGGAAGCAACAACGCTGGTAGCAGCACCGCGTGACCTGTTGCTTCCGGTGGTTATGAGGACAATATTGACAATGGAGATGTAATAACATACGCAGGCCATGGTGGGAGGAATGATAACCAGAGAAAGAAACAGAAATAGGTTTATGATCAGCTTCTCACTCCTGCTAATGCAGCCCTACGGAATAGCTGGAGGAAAAAACAACCCCTTAGATTAATCCGATCTTGCGAGGAATTGCCTTGTGGGTATAGGTATGCAGCCCTACGGAATAGCTGGAGGAAAAAACAACCCCTTAGATTAATCCGATCTTGCGAGGGATTGCCTTGTGGGTATAGGTATGATGGGCTCTACAATGTAGAGCATTCCTGGTTAGGAAAAGGACGAGCGGGATATCTGGTGTAAAAATTCAGACTAAGGCGGAAAGGAGATCAGCCTCCTCTGGTTTCTCATATAGTGCGGTTTAGGGCCGGTCCCCATGGTAAGAAAATAGGTGTAATCAAGGAAGATATTGCGGAAGGATGACACAAATTTTCTATACCAGTTGTTAATTCCGTAGACAATGTCTACGTTATTGATGCTATTTTATTAAGAGACAGATTCCAATGGGTGAGTGATATCGTGGTGTACGATCCCTGGGTGTCTCTTGTGCAGCAAAAAGCTAGCAATGCCTTCAACTGCACTGCTGTTAATGAATATGGGAAACGGACAGTGGAGAGGCCCACCTTATTTTTCATTCCTCACTGCCAAACTGCTGTCGTTGACAACGTGTTGTTATCAAACTGGACGAGTGGCAATTTGAACAAGATTATCATATTGTGCGATAGTTTTAACGCGATCAAGAAACATAAAACTGATTATCTTCTTGCATTGAAACATTTGCAGGCCATTCTTCACACTGACAATATACTGCATGAAATGCCCCTTCCTGATCCAGAAACATGTGAGTCATCACGTTTATATCCAGACTGGGTACATAATCCAGACTGGCTACATAAGATCGCATTTTGTGGATTTAGTTGGCATTTCTTTACGTTGGAGGATGGTCTCAATCTTGATCTGTTTCCAGAAGCCATTTAGAATAGATGTTCCTTAACTGATCTCATTGCATTGAATACTTATAACGCTATTTAAGTGTTTCAACCAATTTCCATGAGAATGAATCAAATATTTATAGCTCTCCATTAAAGGTAACTCGCTGGACCAATTTCGATCGGAACGGTCCATCAGTTTCAATATATGTATCCTTTCATCATGCGTATATATGTATATATGATAGTATTGGATAATTATTTAATGTAAGCAGCTCCTTTTTATTAAATAAGCTTCATTAAATGGGTGGTATTTATTAAGGATGGAAACAGTGGTATTTATTAATGATGGAAACAGTCAAGGTTTTTCTATTTCAGTATCTATTTAAAGAAGTAGGAAGCTATAGAATGTTTTCTATTATTATTGCATCTTGAATTTTGGTTAATAAAGTGCATGCTTCCCCATCTTAAGAGGAAAGAGAATATTTTTTTTAATTATGAATATCATTAATAAAAGAGTTTAGTTAGCATATTTTACTTTACTTTGTTTTATATTTAATTTTAGCATTTATTTATATATTTTTTTTAAATTTAAGGTTAAGAAAAATTACAAATCTAGAGCATAGTTTGCACAGTTTAAAACCTAATAGAATGCAACCAAGCTAGAAGCAATTAAAAGAGGTGAAAATTGGTTGTTGGTTAAAGTGAATATGATGGAGGCACAACAATAAATTCTCAAAGAATAGAAGTAATTATGGAAGAATAAGTTTATAGCTTAATGTAAGTTTACAAGTATGTATTTCAAATCCATGATTAATATATACAATTGAGAAGCTAGAATTGACATGGTATAAATATTTTATAAGGTTTTTTTTTTTTTGAGAAGAATTGTGTTTGAGAATTTAGTTTGTCCAATATGTGAAGTGTCCAATTTACAAACACAATTATTTTCCACAAAATCTTGTTATAATGATAAAAACGTCTAACCCCTTATAAATTATTTTAATTTTAAAAAAGATACATGCGTGTAACACTAGTAACTTACTAGTAAAACAATGATAATTTTAATATTTATTAATATATATTGTGAAACAAAATGAAGAATATACATATAGAAAGAAATTTTATGTTTTTGTAAATTAAAACTAATTAATATAAAAAAGTATTCTAAAAAATTTAAATAGTTTTTGAATGTGATTTTCAAAAAAGGTAGAAAAATATCTAAAAATAAAATATAAAAACATGTATCAAATAAATTTGATAATTCGATTTTTAAAAATGCATGGTTAAGAATTTTGAATTAAAAAATGATCATATAGTATCAAAATTGTTAACACTAAAATAATATGAGAACCTAAAGTTTTAAAATATGAAATATAGCTTTACTTTAATGATTATTTATAGATAATTAGACTCATTTGAAGAGTCATCGCTCTAAATATTGGAAAAAATTAAATAAGCCATAATAGTTAAAAAACCAAATTATTAATTTTTTTAATTAATACATAGACAAGAACAAGTAAGAATTAGGTTAAAACAAATTGAAAGTTCGATTAAAATAAATTTTGTGATTTTTTTGGAGTTGGAATATCATATTGGTATCTTCTTACACTGAAACATTTGCAGGCCATTCTTCACAGTGACGGTATATGCATGAAATATCTCTTCCATAAGCAGCATATATATATATATATATATATATCCTTTCGTCATGGGTATATATAATTCTAGTAAAGTGATTATTAAATTTTCTAATAGATTTCGGTTAACAAAACACTAATAATTTCAATAAACGGTGGGTTTCAACAAAGTTCAAGACAACCAGAATGCGTTTATATTCTCTCAGCTATATTTCCAGTAAATTGATAGTAACCTTTTTCTAAAAAACTTAGTTAACAACATTTGAGTAATTTGATGGTGAGTTTTGAACAAAGTTGAAGCAAGCTAGAATTGTCTTTCTTTTATTTGATGCTTATAACCATTAGTGTTAAAAAATTATGGGTTATATGCGATAAGTTATCCAACAATTATATATATAGTTAGTATGTTGATAAAAAAGTTAATTGTATTTTCGAAAAGTGAATTCTGGTAAATACTTGAGCATTTATATGGATTTTTATTTAGCCTGAAACTATTGTCTTCAGAGTACAACTATTAATGCTGGAAAAAAACATTATAATAAGTTGAAAATTATTGAATATATATATTTTTTTAATATTTAATTACTTTTATTATAATGTGATTTTATGAGATTTATACTAATTTTAACTAAAAAATTACAATTAATTTGGATATATTTTTATAAATTTAAAATTATTATTAAATACTAAAAATATGATTATAAATTGTTCACATATTACCTTAATAATTTTTTATATACTATTAACATTCACACGACCAATAGAACCGGGATTGTAGATTTTAAATCCTCAAGTAAATATCAAGAAATAAAATTATGTCAATGTTACATTTCTAAAAATTTAATATAATATATAATATGTCAAATAATTTTTTTTTTCTCACAAAATCAGTTGTTGTATTAAGATCTGAAAAAATAATGGCTTTTTTGGCTTTGAGGAAGTCTAAACAGAAGTAGATTCTTACATACTGAAGTAGCAAAAAACAACATGTGCAATAAATAACTACTCTATATTAATGTGACTGATGTGTCGCAGTGTGTATTCCTCAGGATTGTCATCTACACCGATTTGCTTGGCGCTTGAGGAGCTTGAGGCAGCTGCATTGCACTTGTATAGTATATATTTCAGTATTTCTATGGACTCTTCCACATGGCTGCACCTGTTAGACAAGTGATTGAACTACTCTTGAAAAGAGGAAACCCTGTGAAGAAACAAATTGATTTCAGCTTGATACTTATCCTTGATGATGCGCTTTTGGCTGTCGATTTTGGCATCTAAGATCTTTTGTTGAGCTCTTATTTCTTCCAGCTCAACATGAAGATAGCACAATGAAGGCAATCCTCCTTGCGGGCCATTATTGCAAAAATCGAATGAGATAGAAAGAAGAGGGACCTCCGAATCACAGATGAAATATGTTGTGCTTGAGGATGGACAACAATAGAAGCAACTAACGCAAGGGTGCATAAAGAAATTAGAGGTTCATAAATTATACAAGAGTCTAAGCCAAGATGGAAAAAAGGGGGCCTCAAGGAAGAAGGCTCAATCCGAAAGCGAAGAAGGACAAAGAGTAGGTAGGATGATGAACAATGAAAGCGAAGGATTAAATAGATAGATGGGCGGGGGCGACGAGGGGTAGTCACATGAAAGGAGGGAGGAATAGAAGAGGGGCGCGAGAATTCCAAATGCCTGTCCAGCGGAGTTGTAAAACTACGGTTGAAAAGAAAGAAATTGGCTAGATTACTGATTGAAGTGCAGAGAATGAAAAATTCAATACTATGCCGGATCCTAAGGCTAATCAAGATCTTGTTGCTGATTTGAAGGACCTCTGTCGAATTCCACCTGTCAGAGTTTGTAGATATTTTACAGATCAGACTGATATGAATCATGGTAAACGATGCTAAGTCTCCTTGGCATTACATAGTAGGCTGCCCATTGACCTGTTGCAAGCCTTGTTGGCATGTGTGTTAGCTTGCTTATTGAATGAGCGAAGGATATGATGGAAGCTCAAATTTGTCATTGTCTGTTGTAAAAATTGACAACATTGAATGACCTCTTGTAGGAGAACATTAAGGGATTTCTTATTTTGAGCCATTAGACAGATAACCACCGCCAAATCTCCAAAGATTTTTGTTGTTCCTATACCAAGTCTGTTGAGTTTTATGAGCCCTTGATAGAGGGCCATCGCTTCTGCCCTGTTGTTAGAAATTTGTCCAAGTCCCCATTCATAAAAAATGATACAATCCCCTTGGCATTAAAGATGACTCCCCCTGCTCATGCAACTCCAGGGTTTGACTTTGATGCTTCGTGGAAGAATAGATAGTGATTGTTGTAGTTTTGTAACCATTTGGCAAACTCATCATCTTTTAATCTGATTTTCCATATGTGGAGTTCCTTGCTATGCTCACCTTTAGCTACATTGCCATTCTGACTGCTATTATTTTTATCCAGTATGTAGTTGATAAAATTCCTTTCTTCCATACTGAGCATAATTACAACTATATTGCTTTGAGTTTTGGTGGAAATGGTTTCCAGGGTGAGGCTCCTTGCCTTATTGCAGATATTTCTTATAATCGAGTCCTTGTCCTTGAAGACTTTAGGATTTCTAGTCAGCCAGATGTTCCATAGCATAGTGTAGGGGAGGGTATCCCAGACCCTTTTCGTAATATTTCCCTTCTTATGTTGTTAAGGAAAATTCTTTTTCCAATGATGGATCACTTCTCCTATGGAATTCTGGTTATTCCAAGGGATATTGTCAATATGGGATAGATTTTTCCAACAGGTGATGGCAAAGGGACACGTGATAAAGAGGTGATGTGTGGATTCTTCGGCAACTTGAAAGTTGGGGCAACGAGAAGAGCCATTGATACCCCACTTTTGCAAATTATCTGTTGTGAGAATTTTCCCTTTTAGAAGGGTCCAAATGAAGAATTTAATTTTTGGAAGTGCCTCTGATTTCCAAACCATTTTCCAGTGATTCCATATGGCCGTAGGATAATTTTTTACGCAGATGTGTTGGTGGGCAGCTTGAACAATGTAATTTGATCCGGTTGGGTCCCATCGAAATCCATCTGGCTCATTCCTTTTTATGGGAGCTTTACTATGAAGATGAGACTGAAGCATGGATAGGCTTGCTATGAGGTTTTAGGGGATGATTGGGAAGGACCACCCTAGCCATATATGGGAGATTGGATCCCAACGAGAGATTTGATCCAGATGATGGATACCTATGCTGTCAAAAAAGGTGAGAATAGGATTGGTTCCCTTGTGACTATTTATTGGCTGATGTCCCATTATTTTATCAGTTCCAATATTAATATTGGCTACTACCTTGGGAACTTTCAAAATACTCTGAGCCATGAACGATATTTCTCTTTTGCATAAATGCCATATTTTAGAAGAGTCTCTGTTAGGAATATCGAGGTCTAAAAGCTACTGTCTGGGGAAGTTTAGGTATTTAATTTCTAGCATCCTTTTCCACCAGGCAGAATGACCAGTTATAAGTCTCGAAGCAATTTTACCTCCAAAAGCAAGGTTTAGGAATTTGGGGGATCTGATACCAAGAACTCCTCGATCTTGGGATTGAATGACCTGCTTCCAATTAACCAGCTTGAATTTCTTTTTGTCATTTTTCTCTACTTTCCAGAGAAATTGGCGGAGGATGACTTCCATTTTGTAAGGAAAGGAAGTTGGAGCTTGGAAAAGTGAGAATTGATATAAAGGAAGAGAAGAAATACTTGATTTAAGAAGGATGAGGCGACCTGCTAGATTGAGCTAGATGGAACCCCATTGCTGCACTTTCCTCTTCACCTTGTTAATGATGATATCCCAAATTTCTGCCTTCAAAGGTCCCAGACTCGCGGCATGCCCAAGTAGGAGAAGTGAGTCCAGTCATATTTGCAATGGACTCCAAGGTTATTTGCAATATTGTGAATGACCTGAGCTGATGTATTCCATCCACAAATGCAACTTTTCATCTGGTTGACGAGACCACCAAAATACCTCATATATTTGTCTAAAAGAGTCTTGAATCTCCATGCGATTGTGATGGAAGCTCCTCCAATTAGAAAGGTATCATCTAAAAATTGCGAGTGGTTTATATTCTTGACTCCATTCCCAAACTTAATTCCTGTGATGAGGCCCACCCTATGGTTGAAATCCAATGCTTTACTGAAGGATTCAGGCATTAGAATAAAAAGATAAGGAGAAAGAGAGTAACTCTGTCTAAGACCACAAGAGGATTAGAAAGCTTCACCCGGTCTACTATTAACCAAAGGGAAAATCCAGGGTCCGGAGATGCAAGCTGTGATGAGGTTTAGAATGGTCGAATCAAATCCCATCTTCTTTAAGACAACTATGAGATAGGAGTGCCTTACTCTGTCAAAGGCGTTGGCCAGATTAAGTTTGATGATCAACCCTTTCTCCTTTCTAGATTGACTCGAGTGAATGGCTTCTTGAACGAGGAGTATGGAGTCAGTTATTTGTCTATTGGCTACGAACCCTCCTTGGCTTTCAGAGATAAGAGAGGGGAAGAGGGGTTTGAGGTGGGTAGCTAGGATTTTGGTCAAAATCTTGTAGGAAGAATTGCGGAGGGAAATGGGTTGGAAACAAGAAAAAGAAGTGGAACATTTTTCATTAGGAATGAGAGCAAGATGAGTGGCATTGGTATATCTTCCTATTTTATCCTTTCGTTGGATCCATATAATCATTTTTGTCAGGTCTTTTTTAATCAATCCCCAGAACGCTCGATAGAAACAAATGGGAAAGCCATCAGGACTTGGAGCCTTATCAGGCTAGAGAGTCCAAATCGTTCTTCTGATTTCCTCCTCATCAATTTTCTTTTTTAGGCTGTCATTCATTTCCTTGCTGATTCCATTAGGCAAATATTGGAGTAGATCGGCGTAGTCCTCTTCTCCTTTTGGTTCGGTAAGGAGATCTCTGTAACACTCTGTGGCAGCCTTTCGGATGGCCTCTTGGGTGGTTTGTTCGTTGCCCTTAGCATCTAATATAGATCTTACATTGTTCCTAATTTTTCATGCAGTGGTCTCTTTGTGAAAGAAGGTTGTGTTCTTGTCACCCCCTTGCAACCAGAGTTGCCTTGACTTTATTCTCCATTTTAATTCCTCTTCTCTATTTGCATGACACAGCTATGGGTAGAGATTGCTTTCTTGTTCCTTATTCTCCAGAGAGAGGCCATGCTCTTCTATTGTTCTTTGGATACAACCTAAATTATTCTTGATTTTCTTTTTAATCTTCTCTGTCTCCTTGTAGCTAGATTTTTCCCATTCTTTGATAGCCTGCTTGGTTCTTCTTTGTTTGGTTTCCCATATGAAACCAAGAGAGCCTTCAATGTGCTGATTCCAAGTTTGTTGTACAATCTCTTTGACTGTTGCTATACAGTTCCAGAGGGGGTTGTATTTAAATGGAATGGGTCCAAGGGGGTAGTAGGATTCTAGAGTGAGGGTCATATGGTAGTGATCAGAGGCTGAAATGGGGAGAATGCTAGCATACCCCATAGAAAAAGAAGAAAGAAACGAAACATTAATTAGAATCATGTCTAGCCTTTACATTATGTTACCTATGTCTATCCTGCGATTTCTCTAGGTGTACCTTCAATTTTTTGGAGCCACATCCACCAGATCGTGATCTTGCATGATATTTTCTAGACAAGTTCTGAATGGATCAGGTGAGAAACAGCCTCCTCATTTTCCGTTGGCATGTAGAATAAGATTAAAATCGCCTCCCACAATAATATTAGAATTTTCTAATCTGTTTTCCGAAATAGTTTTGATCCAATTCCAATGGAAAATTTTTGATATGTAGTTCCACTTGCTGTAATTCCAGAGGGTGGAAATTCCTACAAATGCCCCTCTTGATTCACTAATACTTCCTTTGTACCACTTCTGCTATTCTACAATTCCTCTCATTTCTTGCTGACCTTGGTTTGTTTCCTGAATCAAAAAAAAAATTGGTTTCTCACTATGTATGAGATCTCTGAGGGCTGAAATCTCGGAGGGGTGCCCTCATCCCCTACTATTCGAAGACAAAATTTCATCATTGGGTATTTGGGGTATGGAGAGGTGCTTGCCCCCCTTGATCCTTATGAATTATCTCTTTGTCATGTTGCCCCAGGATGTAAGATTCTATAGGAGTTTGGGTGCCCATTGCTATGTCTTTCTGAGCATTCTCATCTCTATGTTACTTCGGCTGATTTCCTACCTGGTCTAGGTTTCTTTTAAGATTCACTAGTAGCTCCATGGTCTCTAGAGGAACTCATGGTAAGTCTGATGAGTGGAGGATCAAGAGAAGCATGAGATGAGATGACCAAGGGGGGAGAAGGCTCAAAAGCTTAGGATCGAATTAAGGGAGGGGGAGAGGGGTCCTAGGGAGGAAGATTAGGGGGAGGTAAGACGAGAAAGGGGTTAGATGAAGGGGGAAGGGGTGGATGATCAAGAGGGGAATGGGCAGACAAGATAGGGGAGGATGGAGAGGGACAAGATGCATTGGGTCTAGGAGGGCGAGGTTCAGGAGGGGCTTTGGACGAAGAGGCCGACTTATTTTTTTTAACAATTTCCCATTGTTCTTCTTGTACGCTGTTCTCTGCATAAACAAGTTTAGTACAACGATTAGAAAAGTGGCCATATTCATGACATACCTTACATTCGAATGGTACCTTCTCGTAATCCAGCTGCTGGATATGGCTCCACTCATCCGCTTTAAGTTTAATGGCTTCAGGGAGTCCTTTTCCAAGGTCCAGTTGAACACAAATCCACACACAATCTTTCATGTTTTCTTTCGATTCGCTATGATCAATATATTTTCCAACTGCATTCCCAATGGCACACACTGATTCATCTCCCTGGCAATGGAGTGGGAGGTTAGGGAGCCGGACCCAAACCGGGACAGCACTGGGGACATCCAGTTCAGGGTCAAAATTTGGGGTCCATTTGTTGAGATACAAGCCCTTAGAATCCATGAAATAGGGCCCGTTTCTGAATATTAAGTCCTTACCCTCTTTGAATTCAAATTGAAAGGTAAAATACCCTTTCGCAGAAAACCTAATAGAGATTTTCCCTTCAATTTTGTCGGCCCAATTCCTTTCAACCCATCTTTCACAGTTTTTGGGGATGGCCACATACCTGTAAATTGACTAATGAGACTTTTTCTGCAAGGGACAGTGTAGCCATGCGGGGAAGGGCTGGAGGTAACTGAACTTCTTGAAGCACATCCAGCTTTTTGAAAAATTTAGATAGAGTTGGACGAGGGCAATGTGGTGGAAGAGATTTCACAAGTTCTGAAAAAGCTCTTTGTGGATCATCCCCCTCCAATGGAGGATCCGGAGGGGCTGTGGCAAGAGGTCGAGGCCCAGGCAGCCGCGATGCAGGAGACCAAGTGTGCGTAGATCAACGGTGGAGCTCCTCAGTCGAAGCACGAGTGATTTTTAAGGTCCAATCGCTACCACCGTGGTTCAATATGTCAAATAAATTTTTAGAAGAAAAAAGTTAATATAATATATGGAATGAAAAATAAATTATTAAAAGTGAAAATTTAAGATATTGCAAACGTTTTAAAATAATTATAAAATATTGATAATTTATTTTTCACTGTCATTTTTTTTAGTTAATTATATTATCTTTTAGTTCGATCTGTTTGAGGTATATATCTATCTCTTCAGAAATAATATCATTGCAAATGTGATTTATTTAGTACCTTGTTATATCATTCTATATTTATAATTTACCTTAGTAATTTCATGATGTACATTAATATAATTAATTAATTTTAATATCTTAGAATTTAGAGGAATATTTGTTTTAATAAATTTAAGGTTTAAAATATGTATTAACATATAATGAAATAAGTAGTAAAATGAGAAGAATAAAATGAATAAAATAAAATAAAATAAATGATAATAAGGATAAGGTATAAGATAATTTAATAAAAATCATAATATAAAAGAGTAAAATATAAAAATAAAAAGGTTGTGGTCTATATTGGAATTGGGCTTGAGGAATTATGATTTTTAAACAAATGAGTGGACAAGGTTTGATTTCAAGAATATTCTTCGTCTAATACATGTTACAAATGATGATATCAAAAGTTCTTGAAAAGTTCTCACTTTCAAACCTAAAAATATCTTCTCAAAATTTAAATATGATTTATTTATCCACTTCTTGGTCAACCATTAAGGGAAATATTATCCATTTTTTTATTTTGATTTATCATTGGCCAAGTATCGAATTATATTTCAATTGCAGTGTTGGTTTCAATTATACATCATGCACATATACGTATCGAATTCAGCTTCCAATCCATGTCCATTCTGGTTTCATTTCGATTTTACAACATTCATAAAGCTCCATGGATTACTAAGTGAACAGATTATGAGTGTCAATCTTAGAAGGTTTAGCATTTTAATAGGTGCGATGGTGGGTTAGTGGCTAGATCGCTCATTCGTGGCTTAATTTTATATTTCCTCGGGATTCACATTATCATGATTTCATCCAGTATCTATGGGGATGAGCATCATGAGAGACCCTCAACCAAAAGGGTAGCTAAGCCTCTTTCAACGAAAATAAAAGTTTGCTTCATAGTACAACTTCTTGTCATGCACTAATGACCTAACCCACACCCCGAACACACACCATTCAACTTTGTTCTATTTGATCTTAGATTCTCACATTGTGATAAAGATTGTCTCAATATAAAAATTAGTTTTGGTAAACCATGGTCGACCACATTTATTTTAGGGCTTATAATATTTATCATACGGTGTATGTACCTTGGGTTTATAATATTAATCCTTTGGGTTTATAACCCATTGGGTTTTTAATATTAATCCATCGGGTTTATAATATCAATCCCTTGGGATTATTAATCTAAGGGTTCATATTCCAAGGGTATAATATTATTCATGTAGGATTTATAATATTACTCCTAGGGTTTAATATAAACCCATTGTCTTCATAATCATGGTCAACAATGGTCAAATGCCACATTGTGACAAAGATTATCTCGATATGTAGATCAACCTTGGTCAACTATGGTCCAACATCACATTGCGACAAAGATTATACAATATGAAAGTCAACCATGGCCAACCATGTTTATTTTATCGTTTATAATATTTATTATAGGGTTTACATATCTTAGTTTATAATATTTATCTTATGGTTTATCATAGGATTTTCTCAATATGAAAATCGATCATGGTCGTCCACGGGGTCTTCGATAGATGGTGAGCATATGATCTGTTAAGACACTCCTTGATGTGAGGTCACTCATTCAAATCCCCACCATAATTGGTGTTGTCACTCACTGCTTTATCAGAATTCAATTGCCTCAAATACACAAAACAAGTGAAGTTTGATGCCAATTTTTTAGCTGCATATTCTATTAGAGCTTAATTGGTCCCTCTCCATTGTGTAGTGCTCAGAAAGAGATTTCCAATGGTAGAAGTCCAAAAATTGACTCGTGGAGCAGAACTTAAGTCATTCTCATGTCTACCCTCGAAAATCTAAGCAAACGAAGAAAATTAAGTGTTGAGGTATATCGCAATCAGGGCACAGGAGGCTTATCACAATCGAAAGTAGGGCTTGTTCGTGGGTAAGGAACAGTGGCAGAATGGAAAGAAGTGATTTTTCGATCGTCAATATCATATCCCGATAGTTGGTGGGTCTGGGCATAAGTTTTATCAGCGATCAGCTATTGGTAGCGTCCCAGGGCACATGCTCAAGGATTTTTCAAGGTTCACAATATTTTTGAAGGGGTTGATCTGTGATATAACACTATATCGCCACGGTAGGAATAAAACAGTTTAGTGAAGGAAATGCCTGCAAAACCAAGGTAGAGCTCCCTCCTTCTCTCTCCTCCATGTGGCATTGACGATCGGTGATCGGTGGGGTTTCAAGTTAAAATTACCTGCAAAACCACTGATAGTGCAATAAAGTCGTGAATCGTCGGGAGGGACCAAATAAAAAGGAATTCCTTGCAAAACCAAGGCCTAACCCACATTTTTCTCTCTCCTCTAGGGGCCCACGTGGCAGTCTCTAATTAGTCCACTAAGCTGACATGGAAGCTGATGTCAGCAGTGATGTGGCACGTATGGATGATGACATGGCAAGTGGACATGTGTCACTCATTTTTTTCATTTTTAGGGGTCTTATTGGGCTGTTTTTGGGTTCCATGTGTCACCATTCACATGGTGACATGTGGCAGTGATGATGTCAGCATTTTTATCAATGATCAGTGATCAGGGGTTCTTGATTTCAAGCTTATCGGTGATTGATATTGTGATATGGAAAGGCCCCAGATGCGATATATTATGAGCTATGATATATAAAGATTTCAGGTCCGGGAAATCTACTAATGAAGGACTTATGTGATATGAAGAAAAGGCCCTCCCGCACAGTTGTTGAGAGCTTTAGCACCAAACACATCGGCCTTTGGTTCTAGCCCCCTATCGTATAAGGAAATTCATAAAAGGGGCTATAAATAAAGGGTGCATAGGAGAAACTCAATAGTGGTCGCCTGATCATTTGTTTTAAACATTAAAGGCTCGTGACCACACAATTGTTTGCTACAACATAAGGCAACCAGAGAGCTGAAAGGACAATGCAAAAATTTAAAAGAGGGATGGGTCAGAAGCTCGGGTGGTTAATCATGGTATAGGCACATTCATGGAAGGACTCAATGTGCAAGATGCCTCCATAAGCCAACACAAAAAGAATTTATAAGGAATTGACAAAAATTGGCCAAGGCAGTGGTGAATCGCCTCAAATAGCCGATAGAAGCCTGATGACAATAGGGACGTGCTCAATTCAATGCCTCCATTGAAGCAGCAGGGGGTCACCTCCTATTTCCTCTCTCAATTTTCTTTCTCTGTGCATTTATTTCTGTATTTTTCCAAGAAATGGATTTGATCACTGTTGTAATATTTATGTAGGTGGTAGCAAAGCCTGATAGAGGCTAACACAACTAGTCTAGTATGGCAGCTAGAGCCTTGTAATCTGAGATATTTTGATTGTAACTCTTTCTCTCCCCCCTCTTCCTATAAATAGGGGGACGCAATCTATAACAAAGGTTCCAAAATTTCTCACCCCAAGGGCTTGACTCTGTGATCCCATTTTGGTTCTAATTTTCTTGTTCATGGGGGTTTCATTGAGATCATTGCTTGGTGTATGGATTAGTTATTGGACCCTTTAAGTTAATTGGTATTTTCCTGTTGATTCCTAACATGATTAATGTGCAATAATTTTTCTCTTATGTAACATCATTTGATAAGTTTTGTTTCCTTCTCTAAAATAGTGTAATTAGATTATTGGTTTCTCCTTGGTTCATGGATTTTCCCTAGATGCTAAATAAAGAATAGTGTTTGTGTGTATTACAAATTTACTTGGTTTTATAATAGCCTGCAGTACCTATATGAGCACAGGATTTATCGCACTATTTGTTGATAGAGGTATCCACTTCATCGGCTTGAAACCTCAATAAGTTCTCCGATGTTTTTATCAATCCATCTACTCCCTCTTTCATATTTCTATTGGAAAATCATGGTTTAGGATTTTGTGTTGTTTATAGCCCTATCCATCAGATTCCACTTTTTCTAGAACATTGTTATTTAGTGTTGTGTGTGGAGCATGATTGTTCATAGGTCTTTGTTTCAGCCAGATGTATACCCCAGGAAGTTTGTAGACCCCTCCACGTGGGGGGTTGCGGGGGGGACTTGTCCCCCTGTGGGGTCTGGGGGGACCGATCCCCCCCAGCCGGGGGGTCTGGGGGCCAGTGGTCCCCCGGCGGGGGCTCAGGGGCAACACCCCCGAAGCCAAAAATGGATGTAAAATTGCCTTGTAAAAGTATAGTAATTTCTAGTCAACATAGGCCGTTCATTAGGGGGATGATTTGATGGTAGAACTTATGTTTAGTTTATGGTTTTTTTCCCTAGAAGGAAATCCCCTCTCTTTGTATGATGGCATTGTATTTGAGGCTGTGAAATAGATGTGTATTCTCTGAACGAGAAACAGAGAGGTGAGACTGTGAGAGAAAACAGAGGATATTACAGAGGATTTGATGTAGGTTGTGTGTCTTCATTTTGTTGGATAATAGAAAGGAAGGACTAGCAGTTCGAGGTGGACGTAGCCCAAACGGGTTGAACCATGTATATCTGTGTCTCTCTTGTCTTATGCATTTTTTGTGTTTATATTTCTGCAATATTTTATGTGTTCCATTGCTCAATAATATATAATTTTCTAACATTTAGGATTTTGTTTGTTACAGTCCTACATATCTATTTCCCTCCTTCCTTTCCTCCTCTCCATCATTCCTACGACAACATATTTAAGCTAATTCATTTCTGTGTGTTAGCCACTAGAAGAAGAAACCATTTCTCTTTGATATTTACCCATATACCCCCAACATTTGGATCCATGAGTTGGTTTGAATCTACCTCTTTGAGAGCTAAGAGAAGCAAGCCCCTCCTGTTATCTTTTACGTGACAATTGGAGGGTTGCAAACCCCTCACATATAACCTTACAACCACTCCTTTATTTAAGATGTCCTAGGAAATGGTCTACAATCAACCCATAGGTTTTCTCTAGGGAGCTTTCCTTGTCACTTGTTGCACTTGTGCTACAGGTGCAAGATTTAGCCACAACATCTTTCTAGTACCATTTCTGAGGAATGCATTAGAATATTTTTCCTTGGGTACAACACAGTTTTACATTTCCTCTGTCAGGTGAGAAAGGTAAGATTGGGTTGAAGATCTCTCACCTTGGTGAATCCACTGTCAATTTTGTTGTAAACATTCTGGAGACTCCACTGTCCATATCTCTATTTGATCACCATGGCTCTCAAGCAGCGTCATACTCACTTAGATGCTACAGCAACCCAAAATTATCCCTTATTTTAAAGCCAAAATCACATATATAGGGAGGTTTTTAAGATGAGCCTTCATGTATTCGTCATCAAAAAAATTTCCCCACTCGATATTTATTCTATTAATGTTTCTCCCCATCATGTCCCATTATTTCATGAGTGGGATAATTACTTTCCTATCTTCAATGGGCATACAAAGAGAAGGCTTGATTAACACCTTGAAGAGTTTCATGAATGCATGATACAACAAGGAATCTTCCTTGAAGATGTAAAAATGAAGTTATTCATGTATTCTTTAGAGGGGGATGCTAGATTTTGGTATGGAACAATGCCTCATGGCAGCATACCTTCCTTACAAAGTTTTCATATAGTATTCAACCACTACCATAGAGTACTATATCCACCGAATTTTCTTTTTGAATATTGATGCACACATTTTAATGATGATTATATTCACAAGGTTGAAGACCTTTCTGAAGATATTTGTGGAGCTCCACTCCACGAAAACATCTACTTGCATCAAGAAGCATCACCCACTAAGCTCGAAAGTGAAGAAATAATTATCACTGCGGTGCCAACAAATGCTCAGGTGTTTGATTTGATCGAACTGGATGTTTCTCCTTGTTGTGATGAATATGACTCAGTTGGAAAGTCAAGTGATGTTGATCCACAATGGTTCCAGTCAGGGGAAGCTGTGGAAGATGAGGAGGTTGATCAGGAGGTCAATAAAGAGGATCTAGTTCACAATGCACACCCTTCACATGGAGAGCAAGACCAAGACCCTCATCTAATTTGTGATTCCAATTATTCAAAAGAGGATGAGATAGTCATGAAAGTTTAGAAGGATCTTCTTGCGAGCAAGGGGAGAAAAATCTCCCAGTAACACACTTTTCTTGAAAAGGCCAATGTTGAAGAGCTCGATAATGTTTGTGGCTGCCATGACCAAAAGACATCATCCAGCAGACCCTATGTGAATAAGAGGTTATTTCAAACATTCTTTATCTACTCCATGACCCTGTGGCTATGTACGTGAGCCCATTCTTAAGTCAACAACAGAGGTTATTTGAAGAGCATTTATGAGGTTCCCTGTTTGAAGATTTTTTATGGTGCATGCCTATTTTAATATTTATTTTTTAGCAATGTGAAGGCATAAGGGCCAATACTCTAATGCTGGTCTAAATCCATTAGACGGTTGAAATAACTTAGGTGAATTGAGCCATGTGCATAAATAGGAGAGTATGTAAATAATCTCACCACCTAGAATTTACTTTCCAGTTGTTATATTTTTTATTTCTCCATTTTAGATTGAGGAGGAAAGTCCCATGGAGATTTTACTGATTAAAACGATTCATTTATTACTGACTCCATGCCCAATACTGAAGCATGTTGGTCAATAGGCTCTCAACACCTTTCTAGCAAGGAATTGTCCCCAGTAGGAGCCAATGTTGTCACTCACTTCTTTATCAGTCTTCAATTACCTCAAATAGATAAAAGAAGTAAAGTTTGATGCTATGTTTTAAGCCACAGATGCTATCAGATCTTAATTGGTCTCTATCCATTATGTAGTGCTCGGAAGGAGATTTCCAATGGTATATGGATGACCAAAAATGGACTCCTAGATCAAAAGTTAAGGCATTTTGAAGTCTAGCTTGGAAAAGCCCACAGAACCAATAAAATTAGTAAGTGTCTAGGTAAATCGCAATTGGGAACTGAGAGGCTTATCGAAATCATAAATTGTGCTTGCTGGTGGGTAACGAAGAGTGGCGAAATGAAAAGCAATGATTTGTTGATCGTTGATATCGCATATCGGTAGTTGGCAGGTCGGGGAAAAACTTCTATCGACGATCGGTAGCTTCCTAGGGCATATGCTTAAGGATTATCCATGGTTTACAATATTTTTGCATTGGTTGTTCTGCGATATAACACTGTGTCATTGGGGTAGGGCTAAAACATTTTAATGAAGGAAATTCATGCAAAACCAAGGCGGACCGCCTTCCTTCTCTCTCCTCCATGTGGCATCAACGATTGACGATCGACGGGGTTTCAACTTAGAAAGACCTGCATAACCGCTGATAGTGTGATAAATTTTTTCATCATCGGGGGCCTGAGAAAACCAAATACAAAGGAGAACCCTGCAAAACCAAGGCTTGACCAACTTTTTTCTCTCTCCTCCAGGGACCACATGGAGACCTATAATTGGTCCACCAAGCTAACATGGTAGTCGTCGTCCAAAGTGACCTGGCACGTACAAATGATGACATGGTAGGTGGACACGTGTCACTCATTTTCAGTGTTTTTAGCGGTCCTTTCGGGCACTTTCTGAGCGCCACATGTCACCACTCATAGAATGACACATGGCAATATGACATCAGCATTGATGTTGTAATGATGACGTCTAAATGTTTATCGGCAATCAACGATTGGCGGTTCCTGATTCCATGCTTATCAGCGATTGTTACTGTGACATGGAAAGGCCCCGGATGCAATATATTATGAGTTTCAATCTATAAATATTTTGGGTCTAGGCAATCTTCCAATGATGGCCTTCTGTGATATAAAGAAAATGTCCCCCCCATTGAGCTATTGAGAGCTTTAGCGCCAAGCACATGGGTCTTTGGTTCCAGCCCCTAGTTGTATAACGAAATTGATAAAAGGAGCTATCAATAAATGGGGCCTAAGAGAAAATCAAAAGTTCTTGCCTGTTCATTTGTTTTAAACATGAAAGGCCTATAACCACACAATTGTTCGCTACATCATAGGGCAACTAAAGCATTGAAAGGACTGTGCAAAGCTTTAAAGATGGATGGGTCAGCAACTGCGGTGGTTAATGAAGGAATGTGTGAATTCATGGAAGGACTCATCCTGCAATACACCTCCATAAGCCAATGCTAAAAGATTTTAAAAGGAATTGACAGAAGTCGGGCAAGGAAGAAGTAAAGTGCCTCAAATAGCTAAAAGAAGCCTAATGAGAGTAGGTACATGGTGTTTATAGTAAAACTAGTGTCCATTGAGAGCTGTTAGTCCCACTAAGACGGGTAGCTATCTTAGAATCAAACAATTTAAGGTTACTTGTGTTTTCGTTTATGAGAGATAGATGAGAGAGAAGTAGGGAGTCCCTGAGCATGCCTTCGGTTAATGGAAAACCTTAAACCATCTATGCTGGGTTGAGACCTCCCTTTTCATGTTGAGCTTCTCCCTCTTCAAATAATTGGGGACACTTCCTCTAGCAGAAGACTCCAACATCCTGCCATTTCTCGAAGAGTTCCACGAATTGCATTAAGCATTTCCCATGTTGTAGACCTCCCCTTTCGAGATTCAAGGTCTCTCTCTCGAAATCATTAGGGACATTTCCTCTAGCAGAAGATTTCAGCTTCTTGTGAGGTTTGGAAGAGTTCTCGCAATTGCACCAAGTGTTCTAGTGTTCATGGTCATTCTTAAACCACCTCCTTATGCCATCATATGAGAGAGCACATTCAATCTAGTGTTGCAATGCATATTCTTACACATTTTGTATTACAACTATATTCTTGGACTCATACATACCTCTTAGGATTAAGGGGCGAATGTTAAACAACTAATCCTCTAAAAATTGGTGTGAAATATTTAATTAATACATAGACAAAAATATGTAAGAGTTTGATTAAAATAAATTTGAAGTTTTTTGGGAGTCGGAAAGGTAAAAGTTTCAAGGAAGGCTAACAGTTATAGAAGTCTAAGAGACGTCTTGTAATACGAAATTGTATAAAATTGTATAAGAGCCATGGATACAATTGTATTAATATGTATATTTTGTAAATAGAATGTATCACCAGATTTATCAAATTATTCTATTATGTTCGAGAGTTGTAAGAATACCTCTGCGTCAGATAATCAAAGAATTCAGGAAATAGTCGATAAAGTACAGTTGGCTATGGAAAAGTTAGAGAACTCTTCCTTCTTTCGAGATTTTATGCAACAGATGCGAACCCGAATGCGATAGAGACCCCAGTCACAACAACTCTATGCCGTTGAAATCTACGTGTAGAAATACGATACTGTGCAGCAAAGAGCTACAATGATGCATTTGGATATATATAGATTATCATTTATGTATATACTCATTTATTATTCATAAGATATACTATTACATTCTACGATTCATTTTATGATTATAATAATGTAAATCTAAAATTCTATATTAATATAGTGATTATTAATATAGAAAAGTTATATTACTATTTTGAACTATAAAACACTAATAATTATTTAACGTTGTAATTTTTAGTTAATTCCTATCATTGATATAACAAAGTATATATTTTTAGATACTATTGCAAACGTGATTTTATATAGAAATTTAGTACTTTGTTATATCATTTTATTTTTAGATTTATAATTTATAATTTTTATGTTAATAGTAATTTTATTATATACATTAATATAATTAATTAATGGATAAATTTGTAAAATTAAATTTAATATAAACATATTATTCACCAATTTTAACATGTTAGAATTTCGAAAAATAGTTATGTCAATAAAATTATTTAAAGTATTTTTTTCTGTATAATAATCTAAATGAAAAAAAATAATAAAATAAAATAAAAGAAATGATAATAAGGATAAGGTATATAATAATAAGGTGGCCAAGTGTCAAATTCAATTTTAATTGCAGTGTTGGTTTCAATTATACATTATGCATGGATACGTATTTGATCTGGTTTCCAAGTCGTGTCCATTCTTGATTTTGTTTCGATTTCACTACATTCTTAAACTTGCATGGATTACCAAGTGCACGGATTATTAGTGTCAATTTCAGGAAGGTTTAGCATTTCCCCGAGTTTCACGTTATCATGCTTTCATCCAATATTTGTGGGGGTGAGGGCCCTCAGAGACCTTCAACCAAAAGGGCAGTCAAGCCTCTTGCGAGACGAGAATATGAATCTACTTCATAGTACACTTTTTCATCATCCATGAATGCCCTAACCCACACCGGGACACACAACCTTAAACTTTGTTCTCCTTGATCTTAAATTTTTTCATTGTCACAAAAATTGTCTCAATATGAAAGTCAACTATGGTAAACTTTCATCGACCATGTTTATTTTAGGGTTTATAATATTTATCTTAGGCTTTTTATACCTTGGATTTATAATGTTAATCAATTGGGTTTAATATTATTCCTTTGGATTTACAAACCCTTAGGTTTTTAATATTAATCCCTTGGATTTATAATATCAATCCCTTGGGTTTATTAATCTAAGGGTTCATATTCTTAGGGCATAATATCATTCATAGGGTTTATAATATTATTTCTATGGTTTAATATAAATCCCTTGGGTTTATAATCATGCTCAACCATTGTCCAATGTCACATTGTGACAAATATTGTCTCAATATGAAAATCAACCGTGTTTAACTATTATCAACAATCAGCAACCATGATCAATCATGATCAAATGTCACATTGTGACAAGGATTGTTTGAAAATGAAAATCAACTATGGTCCAACATCAAACTGCAACAAAGATTATATTGATATGAAAATCAACCATGGTCAACCATGTTTATTTTACCGTTTATAATATTTATTGTAGATTTTATATACCTTAGTTTATAATATTTATCTTGGGGTTTATGATAGGGTTTTCTTAATATGAAAATCAATCACACTCAAGTATGGTTAATTATTGTCAACCATGGTCAACCATAGCCAAACATGGACAATGATGGTCATTATTTATTAAACATGGTCGACCATGGTGAATTATGGTCAATCATGGTTAAAAACATGGTCAACAATGGTCGAACATCACATTGTGACTAAGATTGTCTCAATATGAAAACCAACCATGCTGAACCATGGTCCAACATCGCATTCTAACAAAGATTCTCTCAATATAAAAATCAACCAAGGTTAACCATGGAAAATCATGGACAATCATGATCAAGAATGGTTAATAACAATGGTCATATTGTGACAAATATTTTATCTTGGTCATCATCACATTCTGACAACCATGGTCATCCATGGTCAACCATGGTCCAACATCGCGTTTTAATAGATTGCCTCAATATGAAAATTAACCATGGTCAACCTTGGTCCAATGTCACATTGTGACAAAGATTATCTAAATATGAAATTCAATAATGGTCAACCTGATCCGGATTTAAACAAGAACGCAATAAAATACAGAGATAACCATAAAGACAGATATGCAGTGGAAATAATACTTCATTTCATTATTGTAAAATACTGAAATATGCTTACAAACAGAATTGGATAAATTGAGCGAGGACGATGGTAGCTTATCTCTGAGAAGAGATGTGGCGGCTACATGCCTCTGAATTGTTCTGAGCTGTGTTATAATGAGGCTCGAAGGCTTATTAATTGTTGGGAAATAGAGGAAAACCCTTCACATTCCAAAACCTAACCCTAGAAGATGAAACACCAAATTGTGGGCTCCGTTTTTGGGTAAATTGGTACATCAACTTCTCGGGGTCGCAAATTGGTCGTATTATCTCCGTTTGACGCGCATGATAGCCCATTGGAAAGATCTCTCTGAGGAATACGGCGGAAAAGATGATTTTTTCATAGAAAAATCGTTGGCGGTAGATTTCCCAAAAAACGCCGTTTAGGGCCTCAAAACGGCTCTGGAAGTTTAGGACCCAAAAAACTACTAAAAATAGTAAATTGCGCTATAATTAAGGAAACTGAAAAATTGAAAGGGACAGTTGTGGGGGTCCAAATGGGATAGGTGGGTGGCCACCAACATCCACTTGGATCATCCCTCCCCCCTTAGGAAGCAATGGTCCCCATTGCGTTGAGTTCCTCCCTGAGATGAGGAAGCTTTGTTGAGCTGGGTCTCTGGTGAGCTGTTCTGTAATCTCTGATGTGTCCAGAAATGGTGGGAAGCATGGTCAACGACGGTCCACATTAATCACTTGGTGCAAGCGAAGGAATGGAGGAATGTTGTGCTTCAAAGAATTGTTGCCCGTAGCCTTGGTACTGGTGTAAGGAACATGTCGGAGTAGTCTGAGTTTCTGATGGGTTCTGGTAAGGCATTCTTTCTGTCGATGCAACCAAACTTTGTTGCCCACCTGAAACTTGTGTGGTACCCCTGCGGGCGAGGAGAAGTTGTTCGTATGTTTTGTCATGACCGTATCCCTTTTCTGTTGCTGCGTGGAGGAATCCTTGATGGGGGTCATGGATGTAGCAACGATATTCCCCTTACTTTGGGAGCGAACCAGACAGAAAATAAATTTCCTAGTCTGTGAGATGAGCTTGCTGCCTTTCTTAGCAGTGATCAAAGAGGTGGCGGTAGGTGGGGCTACCTCCAGTATCCTGTATAATGAATTATCCAAATAAATAATGACAGTGCGAGGCCTTGACTCATACATAGCATGTCGCCTCCACAAGTATGGCTGGTCTAGTAGCACATCACAAACATCCAGAGGTGTAACATCACACGATACCTCGTCTGTGAAGGGCTTGATGCTGCAGGAAAGGTGACACTGCTAGCGAACTTTGAGATCTCGTCCTTCATGAAGCCACCCGATACTGTACGGCTGTGGGTGTGATGTAGTTGGTCGGCCCAACCGCTTCATGACCTCTGCTGAAATGAGGTTTTTTTGGCTGCCACTGTTGACAATGAATTGCAACGGCAAACCCCTCACCCACATCTGTGAGTGGAAAAGATGTTCCCCCTCCTCTGGATCTTCGGGCTCATTTTTCTGGATCTTGGCTGTCGCCACAGTGGCGCTGGGCTCCGCATCAATGATATGCTTCCATTTGCCTTTCCCCTTGTCAGGTTTTGGCTCATGGTCGAAACATGCATATGATTCGGAAGCCTTCAACTTGGCCACCAGTGACTACTTGGTCCGACACTCACTCGTGTTATGAGTGGGACGTTTGTGGAACTCACACGACTTTCCTGTGTCCTTCTTCGGCTTCGTGGTGGTGTTCTTTTCTTGCGGCTTCGAGGGGTTCTCTTGGGTCACCCCACCTTGGCTTTATCCTTTGGGCTTTCAATTTCGAGATCCAAAGTCTCGCTTATTCTGTTTGAACTTTTGCTCAATTTTGACAGTGTATTGGTATGTTGTGCCGAGTGAGGAGATGTTCAAAAACTCCATCTCTTCCTGGATGTATCTGTGTAGGCAGCCGTGGTATTTGAGTACTAGATGCAGCTCAAAATCTTTGATACCCAATTGTGTGCAAAGGGTATGAAAAATGTTTGTGCACTCTGGCACATCTTAGTCTCGTCCCTGCCGCAGTGTGGTCCATTTGATGTATTTGTCCTCATAGCTTTTGACAGGGTAGTACTGCTGCTTGATGGCATCCCGGAAGTCATTCCAAGTTGGTGCGGCTGAAAACAGTGAGCCTGTACTTTCATCCTTCTGCTCGCAGTAGGTTTCCCACTAGTCCTTGACATGGGGAGTTGCTTTGAGAAGAGCGAAAACAATCTTTTCCCGACTTGAAAATTCATGAACATAAAAATACCCATCTAGTACATTTAACCATTTATCTACGGCATCTTCATCTATTTGACCCTCGAACATGGGGATTTCAAAATTAACTTGTACCTTAAAGGGTGTGGCATTTCCAGAGTAGCTGTTTGAAGCCGATGCATCGCCTTTGGGTAGCCGCTGAAGTATCTGGGCAAAGCTATCCATCATCATGTTCCTTTGTCGCTCGAGAGCTTCTTCGAGCAATATTTTGATAGGATCTCCTACCCCCTCATTTTTCTTCTCATCCGCCATGGGAGGTCATCGAGATTTGCGAGGCTGGTCTTACAAAGGTTCGACTAGTTCAAGCCCTAACTCCTTATATCCCGACCTCGTTGGGGACATGCAAAGAAAAAACAGAGAAAAAGCAGACCGCTCTGATACCACTGATCCGGATTTAAACAGGAATGCAATAAAATACAAAGATAACCATAAAGACAGATATGCAGTGGAAATAATGCTTCATTTCATTACTCTAAAATACTGAAATATGCTTACAAATACAATTGGATAAACCCAGCTAGGGTGATGGTAGCTTATCTCTAAGAAGAGATGTGGCGGCTGCATGCCTCTGAACTGTTCTGAACTGTGTTACAATGAGGCTCGAAGGCTTATTTATTGTTGGGAAACAATGGAAAACCCTTCACATTCCAAAACCTAACCCTAAAAGATGAAATGCCAAATTGTGGGCCCCATTTTTGGGTAAGTTGGTACATCAACTTCCTAGGGTCGCGAATTGGTCATATTATCTTCGTTTGACGTGCATGATAACCCATTGGAAAGATCTCTCTGAGGACTATGGCGGAAAGGACGATTTTTTGACAAAAAAATCGTTGGGGTAGATTTCCCAAAAAACGTCGTTTAGGGCCGCAAAACGGCTCCACAAGTTTAGGACCCGAAAAACTGCTAAAAATAGTAAACTGCGCTATAATTAAGGAAACTGAAAAACTGAAAGGGACAGTTGTGGGGGTCCAAATGGGATAGGTGGGTGGCCACCAACATCCACCTGGATCACAACCATGGTCCAATGTCACATTGTGGCAAAGATTGTGTCAATATGAAAATCAACCATGGTTAGTCATGCTCAACAATGTTTATTTTAGGGCTTATAATATTTACCTTAAGGTTGTTATATAGGTTTATAATATTAGTCGCTTGGGTTTAATATTACTCCTTTAGTTTCATTCACTTAAGGGTTCATATTCCTAGTGTATAATCTTATTCATAGAGTTTATAATAGTAATCTTAGGGTTTAATATAAACCCTTTACGTTTATAATCATGGTATAATGTCACATTGTCAAAAATAATTTCTCACTATGAAACTCAACCATGCTCAAGCATGTTCAATTATGGCTAGTCGCGGTCCAATGTCACAATGTGACAAAGATTGTCTCTATTTCAAAATCACACATGGTCTAGTGTGGTCAATCATGGTCAACCATTTTCAATCATTTCCAATAAGAAAATCAACCATGGTTAATGATGGACAACCATGGTTCAATGTTATGTTGAGACAAATATTGTATTAATATGGAAATCAACCATGGTCAATCATGGTCAATATCCATGGTCAGATTGTGACGAAGATTTTCTCGTGGTCCAACATCATATTGTGAAAACCATGTTTATCCATTTTCAACCATGCTCCAATGTCATATTTTAACAAAGATTGTCTCAATATGAAAATCAATCATGGTCAACCAGGGTCAATTAGAATCCAACGTTGCATTGTGACAAAGATTTTGTGAATATTAAAATAAATCATGGTCAACCATGGTGAACCAAGGTCAACTCCCTTAGGTTTTTAGTATTAATCCCTTGGGTTTATTATGCCCTTGGGTTTATAATATCAATCGCTTAGATCTTTTAATCTAAGGGTTCGTATTCCTAGGGTATAATATTATTCATAGGGTTTATAATATTAATCCTTTTGTTTAATATAAATCCCTTATGTTTTATTAATGACAATAATCAATATAAATTAGAAAAATATATATAATTTATTATTTATAGTTGATTAATTGTTAAACACACATGGGCAGCCAGAACAATATGAAAGATAAAACATGACAATACAATTTTACTAACAATTGATATACATTTATAGTACATTGTTTGACTGTTGGGTTCCACATCCCAAGGTCTCTTGGACTCTTTTTGTCCATTCGGCTTCCACACTAACCCATTGAGGATTAGGTGTCCAACGTTCCCCCCTTAATCCGAAGGGTTATGTATGAGTCCAAGAAGAGAGATGTAATAAAAAATGTGCAAAAATGCATGGCAGCACTAGGCTGAATGTGCTCTCTGAAATGTTGGTATAAAGGGCGGTGGTTTAAGGATGACCACCAACACTGGAACGCTTAGTGCAGTTCCCAGAACTCTTCCAAAACTGGCAAGCAGCTAAAGTCTTCTGCTAGAGGAAGTGCTCCTATTATTTTGAAGAGGGAAACCTTCAACCAATAAAGGGAGGTTTCACCCCGCATAAAAGGGAGAACTTCAACCTAAAAAGGGAAGTCTCAACCTGTGATGGTTTAAGGATGACCAACAGCTCTGAAATGCTTAATGCAATTCCTGGAGCTCTTCCAAAACTGACAAGAAGCTGAAGTCTTCTGCTAGAGGAAGTGTTCTCAATTTTGTTCCTGGAATTCTTTCGACACTGGCAAGAAGCTGAAGTCTTCTGCTAGAGGAAGTGTCCGAGATTGCCAACTAAAGGCATGTTTAGGGGCATCTTTGCTTCTGGCTACAACTTTGAAACTGGTGTGGTAGGTTGTGGCTCAGGCTCGCTTGACGTGACTTTGAAGCTTGTAGATGACCATCATTTCCCCCCCTGTCAGATACAAGGTGAGATGATGAATAAAACTCAACTGCAAGAGTGTTCAATACTCTGGAACAAGTTCTGACATATTATTGGAATATCTTCTTGGCCGTTGATGCCCATTGCCAAGAAGCGATCCATCCAAGATGATTCTTTATTCTTGCAGGATGTTTGTTTTCAAAGCATTTGTTTGAAGAATGACTGGTTTTACGACAATGCTTACATGGATGAAGATCAAAATTATGATCTTTAATATGGCCAACTCGGTCACAGTGTTGGCATTTCACATTCTGTTGTTGTTGTTGCTGCTATGGAAGAGGGGCAGAATCTGGAACAGCTGGAGGTGAACTGTCATGAGGAGCAGGTGAACTCTCATGAATGAATCCAGCACTCTGAAACTGAATGGGCTTTGAGTAGTCCGGAATATGAAAGGACAAGTCCTTGTTATATCCAAGACCAGTTTTTTGCTTGTTGTGGACGAGCTGTTCCCAAGGTCTGATGATGGGCTTGGGAAGTGCATATTGAGTTTCTACATCTGCATGTACAACTGCTACTTTATTGGGTATTAAATCTGAACCAACTGTAACATTATTGTCTCGCTGTTTATGGGAGTCTGTTTCAATCTTCTGAATAGAAACAGGTTCAGAATGATGACTCCATTACTGTAATTCTTCCTGCTGTAGCTTTGTCTCAAGCTGTAAAAACTCAATATTCTCATGTGCATTTTGGAGAAAAATTTTAATATTGGAAAGAGAGGTTTTGTTGATCTTAACCATCTCATCAATAGTGGAAAGTATTAAATTATTCAGTAGTTTCAATACATCATCTATTCTATCCATTTCAGATCGATATAATCAGAGAAGTGATGTTATCTTCAGCTACAAATTGGTCTATAAAATGATAAATAATTGCAACTATTAGATGAGTAGCAGGATACCAATATCACCAAGTCACTGTAGCAGACAACACAGTACCAATTTCAATGTAGCAAATGACTCACTGCTTTAATGTACTTCTCAAGTTATTCAAACTACTCACACTATGAAAAAGAGAGTCAATCTTTGACTTTCTTTGCAAATGAAATTTGTCGACAGTCTTAGTAGAGCCTGGTTTGTGTCATCAAGATACTAAATACAATCAATTGCAAGGAAGCTAGATCGAACCCCACAAACTGATTTCTCATCGCTGAACTAAAGCTTCAAAAGAATCAAGTATCTTCACCCAGTGTTAGAATCGGGAAAATTATGAAATGATCAACAATGTATCTTTAACGCAGTGATTTGTCAAGCCCCTTTTTGGAAGGTCAAAACTCAATAATTCTTCAAATTTAACATTTGTTTGCAAAGTAATGGCATCATTGGTTTCAAATCCTCAACTAGAAATGGCCCCTGGATTTATCCCCTTTGCAAATGCAACACAAGGAATACAATTTAGATGCAGATCACCTACGGATATAATGAGTATTTCAGCCTCCAATTTGACTCCTTAATAAATTTGGCGTAGGCAATATATTTGGAACACAAACTCGCCCTTGACACCTTGAGATTTTAGGGCACAATTAAATCTGAAAACACAACTCAATCCTCAGGTAATGTGACAAATAATACATCCCTTATTGTCTGATCATAAACCCTGTGATATGTAATTCAAAATTCAGATTTAGAAAATTAGATGAAGAACTGTTTTTAGCCATAACATACTTGTTCCTTCATTTAATATAACTCAGAAATTACAAAATATAGTAGAGCTTTAACATTTGACGAGGGAAACCTGGTGTAATTTCTCCACAAAGATCTTAGCCTTTGATAGTCAGATGGAGCCAAGAATAAACAATTTTCTATTTGCTATGTTCAACCCTTTTTGTTGGTGTAAACACTAGCAAGAAACCCAACCTCTTCACTGTTGTAGCAGCTCCAGCAGCGTAATACCAGAACGCCAAACAAAGTGTATTGAGAGCCAAACACAGCGTATTGGGAGCAGCGTGAGGCTACTGCCTGAAGTTATTCATGCACTGTTCAACTGTTCAACTGTTGTGATGTACTACCATGCTAATGTCGTTGCCACATTATGAGGAATGCTTCAAAATTAAATACACAGGCAGGAGTCTAAAATATATGAACCCATTTACCTGATAAATGCAAATTTAAGAATCATCGTCAGGATTTGCAGCGGTTGCTGTTGAATACGCTGAGAGTATTCCCACATCACAACTGAAAACCACGCACGTGATACGAGGTTCGAAACCCTTGACTAGCAGCAATGCGAGGCGATGGTCAGTGGTCACGAAAATTGGGCCTTAAAAGCTCTCGAGCCTTTAATTTATCTGCCAGCATTTTTTTTTTTCAACAGGAGTAGCGACATCATCGTGATTCTCACCCCAGGCACAAACAATTCTAGCTCATCCTTTAGATTGGTTGCACAATGACTTTACATGGCTCCAATATCCTAGTGCTCAGTCAATACCTACTCAACTTTCAATACATCAATGACTAACTGAGATCCTTGAAAGATTCAATGTTTCGAAGTCCTTGAAAGGAGTGATTGAAGGAAACACAATGCAACCACCAAAGATGGCAAGAAAACACACAACAATACAATACTACCAACAGACAGTCAATAGTTCAACGCAGAAATATTTCAACATATTACATTGTGTATGGAGGCCGACGGTTGGTCTGCTTTGCGACCTCGACGGAGGGAGGCTACATAAAATGTTCTTTTCAGTAATGGACAGATGCCAAAGTAGCGGATGACAGCATAAGGAGTTACAAGGGCAGTGGGAGCGTCAAATGAAAGAGCACAGTAATACCAGGGAGGAGTAACTATTACAGTCTCAACATTTAGCACACAAAGATAAACTATTACTCCTTTAACCTTAATGCCTCTGCGCTGATACAATCATAAAAAACTGTGGTGAAAATTACAAAAATATGGCCAAAACAAAGCGCGTGTCTCCCGTAAGAATTGGTTGAGCTAATCGACCATTCAAGGGAAGCGACTTCTCCTTTTGATACCAATTCCTATACCAAAGCACAGATCCACTTCAAACACTCATCGGTCCTCGTATATATGGCACTCATCGGTCTCTAGATTCTCCTTACAGTAGCCTTCTAAAGGGTCCTGTTTCTCGGAGCGTAGGCGAAAGTGGGCTTTGGCCTGGCTCACTTCCTTTACTTCGTCCTACGCAACTCTGCACTTCTCAGAAAACTGATTAAAGAAAGGTCCAATAATATAACCATGCATATCCACACATATTTGACCTCAAATCACATCATTTTCACAAAAATATATGCGTTTTCATTGAAAAACTATAGCGTATAAATGTAACAGCGTTCAATGGAATGGTGACAATACCACGTTTTCGCGTTCTTCAATGTGAAATCATTCTTTTCATGCGTGGATTGGAGCAGTGTTTTCCAGAATACCATGGAGAAGTGTTCAAATCTCCACGATACCCCGCTTCTCCATCAGACTCCAAACAGGACCACGCTCAATATGACAACGTTCTTTTCCTCTAGCGTTCAATGTGACAACGATTTTTCCTCCAGCAATGAACGGAGCCAACGCAGGTAATGGCAGACACTCAAAAATTATGGAGAATTTATGTGACTGATAGACAGTGTTCAAAGATTATGAAACGTATGGATTCTAAATGTATTCAGATGAACAGGGTGCAGGTCTTATAAATAGAATATGGCAGAACACAGGTAATGTCAGACATAGAGTCTTAAAATAGCGAGAGTTAGGTGCAACGTATACAGTTCCAGAGGTCAGGTAGTCAGGTAGAAGAGGCAGTGGATTTCTGGCAGACAATGAATTAATGGAGCGTTACAGGTAATGGGCAGAACTGGTAGGTTTTCACACAGTAAAATGCTTTATAGGGTGGAAATTCTACTCAATTCTGATTAGGAGAAAGGCAAAATTGAAATATATATAGAGACCACAAAAAAGTGGCTCAAATTGGAGCAGGACCAGCAATCGCCTACTCTGATACCATGTTAAACACACATGGGTAGCCAGAACAATATGAAAGATAAAACATGACAATACAACTTTATTAACAATTTATATACATTTATAGTACATTGTTTGACCGTTGGGTTCCACATCCCAAGGTCTCTTGGACTCCTTTTGTCCATTCGGCTTCCGCACTAACCCATTGAGGATTAGGTGTCCAACATTAATTAACTATTGTGAATTAATTAATATTATTAATTGATTATTATTTATATTTAATTAAAGAAACAAATTATTTTTTTATTAATTAGTAATTAATTAATTTAATAGTTATATAAATTAAATAATTAATAATTATATTAAATTTAAATAATAATATTAACTAATAATAATTGTATATATATTAATTAATATTAATACTCATAATAATAATAACTAATTAATAGTTCCAATAATTAATAATAATTAATATGATTAACAATATCTAATATAAATACATAATAATAATAATAATAATAATAATAATAATAATAATAAACCACACTTGCTGGTTCGAAACGCGTTGACCCAAATCTTCAATGTGACTTCTTTCGAAAAACTCTTTATACAATAATATTTTTATTATAATAGTTATTTTTGTGATATTGTTATCACTTTTATTGTTATATATGTATTAGTACGATTAATATTGGATTTATACCATTAAACCTATCGAGCATTTTTCAACCACTTTTACTAATGTGGTTGTGCTAGTAGTACACTTCGTCATCCATGAATGCCCTGAACAACAACTGGGACACACACACTTCAACTTTATTCACCTTGATCTTAAACTGTTTAGTGAGGGGCTTCATATCTTTCCCATACTGCAAGACTTACTTGAACATTGAACATGACTCAACCAATTCCTGCAATAGTTTTACAACATTCTTGAGCTTCGGTGGAAGATTTTCAACAAATTGTATGCATTATGCACACGATTCTCTCCGTAGGAGATAAAACGTGTGTTGATATTTTTCTGAAGATGGGTTTTGTCATAGGTACATAAAAGGAATTGGGTCCTACCCAACTTAATGGGCCAACTCGCATTGGGACTATGGGCAACACAAGAACAAAATGGGACATCGTACCTATTGAGGTTTAAATCGTCAGATATAATTTTTCAAATTGGGTAAGTCAGATAGATTTCATAAAAAATTTCATGAGGTGGGTGATGTGAGATCGTTGTAGTAACACATGGGAATGAATTTGGAGCATTCCATAAATAAATTATAGGTGAAGGAGGTTTCTTCCAATTCACATAAATCTAGAGTATTCCATTCTATTGATAGAACCACAAAAGTTGGTATTGTTAGTAATTTACATATTACTATCATCTATGATATATGTGCATTAAATTTCCACTCACTTGGATTTTTTTGTATCTGCTACAACCACCGTCCAAAATTTCGCTTGTGCTTCATTTTTGGGCCTCCCTTCTAAATTACAGTAGCTCATCTTGCACTCACCCAGGTACTTGCGCTGTGATTAAGGCTCGTTCTTTGCATCATGGATAGTGTTTTCTTACTTTATTTGTTTTCTATCCCACAAGTCGGTCTCCTGACTTGGTTTTCATCGTGTTCCGAGCTTGCCTTAGTGAATTGTGCAATCCTTGAGAGCAACTAGCCTTGATCTCGGGAATTTCATAATTGAAGCTGACATTGAGCCTTCAACTCCAAAATTGCATAGAGCTAGTTGACAACCATCTGTCAAGTGGGAAATTGTGTAGAATCTTCTTTCTCATAAGTTTCACAGTGCATGAGCCAGTGAGTTGTCGAGTACTTCCCAGAATAACACAATCTCTGCGGGAAATGCATGGCAGATTTTCCTTAAAAAGAAAAAAAGAAAAAGAGAAAAAAGCATCCCAAGGAAGTAGGGATCTATTTTTAGCAGTCTGAAGGAGGTACTTTAGTTATTTTGGAAATTATCACCAACTTGAACTTTTTCCTTGTGCTATCATTCATTACATTATGATTTTTTTGTTGATTAAAGTTTCCAAAGAGAAGTGATGTTTGAAGCCATACTCTAGGCTACAAAATCCCTCAAGGCCAAATCAAACCCTCCCCATTACAAATTTCTCTAAACGAGCTTTACAACAGTATATAGAAGTCCGCAAATGGACTCCTGTATCAGAAGTTAGAGCTGATTAAAGATACCCCTTTCAATGCCACAAAATAAAGGAGAAATGGCTAAGGGTCGGGCTCATCGCACGTCGCAAATCAGGGCTTACTGAAGTAGTGCCAAAGAGGAAGACATCAAAATTTTCCATCGTCTCATCGTCGATATCAAAAATTACATAGTGGCGGGTCTGGTCCATCGGCTTATCTGACATATCAATGGGTCATGGCGTAGAGCATCGATATCACATATCGCCGATCACAAGTGCAAAGTGGTGGCAAACAGGCATTTGGCCATGGATATTGTCGATCGTTGATCGCGATATCATATGTCGATGGGTCCATTCCATCGACGATGAATGGAACTAGGTTCCAAACGTTTCGGTGAACAACAGGCACAGGGCATCGCAATGAGTGGATCCATAGGGGGTACAACTCAAAAAACCTTCAAATATTGTGATTTTGTGATAAGAGTGTTAAATTGTCGAGGAAGGCCAAAATCATTTAACAAAGGAAAGCCATGAAAAACCAAGGGTAGGCGACCCCTTTCTCTCTCATCTAGGAGGGGGCATGTGGCGCAATACCATTGGCCCATATCTATGACGTGGGAGTTGATGTCATAATGACGTGATAGTATGAAAAATAATGTGGCAATACTAAGGACATGTGGCATGCGGATTCAACATTTTCAAGGGTCCTATGTGGGCATTTCCAGGTGATGCATGTCACTAATCACAAGGTCACATGTGGCAGTATGACGTCACCCATTGCAATCATAGATCAGTGATCGCACAAGTTGAGTCCCTCCAAGCTTGCGATTGTGATAAGCAATGGGATCCTCCCGGATGTGATATGTTATGCGATCTGGCCTATAAAGTTTCACGTCCAAATGAGCCAACTAGTGTTATAAAGAAAAGTAAAGGGTCGTCCCCTCCCACAGTATGATTGTGATACTTTCATTGGGTCCGACCTCATAGATCGGTGATCGCAGGGTTCAAGGCAAAGTATTAGTGGCAAACCTCGGAAGTGCCGAAGTGCGGGACTTCACAAACGCCTTAAAGGGTTATATCATGCTTGGAATAAGCCCCTCGTTCCAGCCTTGGTCAGATGAAGAAATTTACGAAAGCTAAGCTAAACTGAAAGGGGCAAAGGGGGACGGGATTCGTCTATTTCATAACGTTTTTACAGCAACAAGTAGAATGTAAAAGTCCTCCATATTGCCACCAAGATAGCATCACCATGCATATCAAGGCATCAATAGTGTAGGAAAGGGCTTTAAAGGCATGATGGGTTGGAGGTTTGGATTTAAGGGAAATAGGTGGTGCATTCAAAACTGTTATTGGTTGATTCAGAAAGGCACATTGTGACATGAAATCAGGGTCAATGCTGACAGGAGTGGAAAGATACTTGGTAGTGCAGGAGGATTTAATTTTTAGGCATGTTGTCCCATAAGAGGGAGAGAGACCAAGTACCGCCTAGGGGTTTTCTCTTTCAGTACTGTTGCATGGAGCTAAAGGTGCACACTCGCAACTTTAAATAATGAATGGCTCAAGTAGTAAAGGCAGAAATTGTAGGAATTTACAGGGTAAGTTCCTCAGATAGAACACCAAAGGACACCGCTCACAAACAGATTGCAAATCAATACACCAGTACTTTTCACGTGGTTAAAACCCTCAAAAAGGGAAACAGTCCACCGCCTGAGCCAACGCGGCCACTTCAGGCAATTTATTAATAAAATAATGAAAATTTACATATGCTTCTCTCATAGATGGATTACCCTACAAATGACCCTCCATGCTCTTTAAATAGAGATCATGGACCAATCGGGTGTTAAGCCACGGATCAAGTGTCGGTAATATCGAGGAGAGAATGAACCGTCAGATCACTACATATCATGACCGTCGGATTGTAAGTTACAAAATGTACATATTAAAGAAACACACTTTACCTAACTCTATACCTAACTCTATACTAGACCAAGTTGTACTTAACTATTTCCTATGTGTCGGAATATCCTAACATCCCCCCTTAAGAACAACTTCGGATAGGATTGAAGGATTTACAAATATGACACAATAGGAGAAGGAAGGATGCGCTAGAGCCTATCCCCTCTTAGTGACAACTTCATGAACTCCAACCATAAATCGAAGTTTAGTGAACTTCGCCTCTATGAGAGCCTTTGTAAAGATGTCTGCAACTTGATCATCTGTTGGACAATATTGCACTTCAAGAACATGGTCGTGAATGAGCTTTCCGATGAAGTGCATGTGCAGTTCAATGTGTTTGTTGCGCTGATGTTGGACTGGATCTTTGCATAGCTGAATGGCACTTTGATTATCACACCAAAGTGTAGTCAGATGTTACTGCTGAAAGCAAAACTCTGATAGGATCTGACGAAGCCACAAGGCTTCCTCACTAGCTTCTACGGCACCACGATATTCTCTTCTGCTGAAGAAAGAGAAATGGCACCTTGTTTCTTGCAAGCCCATGTAATAGGTCCTGAACCAAGAGTGAACACATAACCTGTAGTAGACTTCTGATCATCAGGGTCACCAGCCCAATCGGAACCAGTGAAACCAACCAATAGAGGAGATGATTCAGCACTGTAATGAATCCCAAAATGAATTGTACCTTGAACATAACGAAGTATTCTTTTAGCTGCTTTCCAATGAATTTCACGTGGGTTTTGCATAAACCGAGCAACAAGGCCAACAACAAAGGAAAGGTCAGGACGAGTACGGGTTAGATACAAAAGTTTTCCTACAAGTTGACGGTATAAGGTAGCATCAACTTTAGGAGAAGTGGAAGTGACTGAAAGTTTGACTCTAGACTGAAAGGGAGAAGGGGCTGGCTTACAGTCTTCCATGTGAAAGTGGCGTAGAATATCACAGGCATACTTGGACTGAGAAAGGGAAATACCTTCCTTGGATTGCAAGACTTGAAGACTGAGAAAATAATGTAAGTGTCCTAAGTCTGTCATTTCAAACTTTCTCTTCAGGCTAGACTTCACATGGTTTATAAGGTTGGGATCACTACTAGTCAGGATAAGATCATCAACATAAAGAACAAGAATGATTAGAGACTTTCCCACTTTCTTGGTGTAGACAGTATTGTCAGAATGACATTTAGAGAAGCTAGATTCTAAAAGAAAGTTATCCATTTTGGCATACCAAGCTAGTTTGTTTGAGCTCCATGCTTCTTCTGGAGTGATATTCTTTAAAACCTTAGTAGGAGTGCGATTTATTATGTAATTTGCACAGTTAATTGCTGCTGCCTAATAATTCAGACTAAGTCCTTCAGATTGAAGCATACAATTAGCCATTTCCTTTAAGGTGAAATTCTTCCTTTCAGCTACACCATTTTGTTGTGGAGTATATGGAACAGTATGTTGCATTTGAATTCCATTCTCAGTGCAAAAGTTGATGAATGTGTTTTTAACATATTCTGTGCCATTATCAGATCTTAGCTTAAGAATTTGATGTCCAGATTGTTTTTTGCAAAGGCCTTAAAGGCCAAGAACATGTTAAATACTTCACTCTTGAGTTTTAAGAAGTATACCCAAGTGCGTCTGGAGAAATCATCAATGAAAGTTAAGAAATACTTGTAGCCAGAGAATGAAGCAACTGGAAGTGGACCACATAAATCACTATGCACGAGCTGTAAAGGGGCTGAGGCAGGCCAAGAGGCACGTTTTTCAAAACTGTCCCGATGATGTTTTCCGAGTACACATCCGGAACAAATACCATCTCTGCAAGATACCATTGGAAGACCTGTCACCATATTTTCTTTACATAGATTTTGAAGAGAGCGATAGTTTAAGTGACCAAATCGCTCGTGCCAAAGTTTGCTCACTTCATCATTATGAGCAACAAATACTGAGGGAAGATTTGATGACCCAAAGTTGTGAAACTTATACAACCTTGTAGAATCATCAGCAATGGAAGTAGCTAAAATCTGTCTAGGATCTCTTAGGTCCTTAATTACAACATCGTGAGGCGAAAATTCAACGATTTTACCTTCACCTGAATGGGTTATCTGATATACAGATAGAAGGTTGCAGGATAAGGTTGGAACACATAACACATCGTTAAACTGGCCATTGTCTAGATGAACAGTTACAGTCCCTACAACACTAAGAGATATATCATCACCAACATATATATTTTGGTGTTACAATCGTTTAAAGAAGAAAACATGGCTTTGTTTTTGGCCATGTGATAAGAAGCTCCAGAATCAATGAACGACTCATCAAGAATGAGAAGAAGAAGATACATTTAGTGCATAGCCAGACCGAGATGCTTGAAAACCCCATGCAGAAAGTGCAATTCCTGAAGATGAAGTTGAAGTTGAAGATTGCTCCAAATGGATGTTATGCTTCTTCATTGCTGCTTCCAAGGCTTCCATCTTCTTAAAGAATTTGGATTCTAAGTGGCCACCTCGATTACAAAAGTTGCAATGTATATCAGTCTTCTTCCATTTGTTTTTATTTGTCTTATCATTTTGTTGAAATGATTTTTCATTTTGAGGCTGAAATTGCTTAAGACCCTTGTTTGGTTTAGGACCATTCTTTTTAGGATACAACTTCTTAGGATTCTTTGGATTTGGTTGCTGCTGGGCGGCTAATGCTTTCTTAGAAGAGTTTCCAAGATGAAGAAGACCAAGGTGTAAGAGTTTTTCTTGTTCTCTTATTAAAGAAACACAAAAGGAATCAAAGGAAGGGGACTTGTAGATTTGTCCTTGAGAAATGAAGGCTTCTCTTGTAGAATAGAAGGTGGAAACAAACACAGAATAGGCTGGTCCCAACTTAGTAAGAATGGAGTAGATAAGGCTACTATCTTCTTTCTTAACCTTACCACCTTCCAAGAGAAGTCTAAGGGTCTTGAACTTGGACAAAAAATCTTCAATGCAAGAAAAATTTTTGGGGTCCAATGTAAGCAATTCATTTTCAAGTTGATGGGCTTTAAGTTCATTTTTAATTCCAAAGAATTTAGTAATTTGTTGCAGTGCTTCATCAGGAGTATCAAGTTTTGCAATATGGAATCTAAGATCTAGAGAAATAGACATCCCTATCAACCCATGTGCTTGGTCTTGCCTATTTTCCCATTTAGCTGCCTTATCTTCATCTTTCGGTTTGGTCTCCTGGCCTGTGGTTATTCTGTAAAGACCTTTACTTCTAAGTAAATCCACAATGTAGGACCACCATTGGAAGTAGTTAGTGCTATCAAGAATGACTTGGCATGGACTTTCCATTTTTAACAGAAACTGAAGCTGTAGATTCTAAAGCTAAGTCTACCAATGGAAAGATCTCGAAAAATTAGGTCGTTTAAAAAAAAAACGGTTCTAAAAACGGCTTCCAGATGAAGAAATTATGGCTTTTTGAAAAAAATTGACGAAGTCGCCGACAAAGTGCAGGAATGTGCGGAAATGAAAAAATCTGCCCCCACAAAATGGAGACTTGAACCCAATATCTCTACTCTCATAAATTAGCTTTGCACCAAGTGAACTATAAAAAATTTTGGGAGAGAGGGGGAGGGGTGATGCTTTGGGTTGCGTGCTTGCTTTGAGAAAGCTCTTTTTCCCTACAAAACAAAAAACACAAAACCCAACACGGACATACAAAAAGAACGAACCTTGCGGCTCGAAGTTAGCTTTAGTCAGAAACTAAATATTTTCCTCAATGTTTCTAATTTTCCGAGATCACACTAAGGTGTAGTGGAAAAGAGCATACACATGAGAAAAATCCTTCCTTTCTGTTTTTGATTTGCCCAGATCGCACAGAGTCGTAGGGCAAAGAGCATACGTAGAAATGAAAGGTATAGATCCGGTAATAAAAAAGGCTAAATAAACCGAAACCGAAATAAACAGAGAGAAAATAACTGTAAACTACAAATAAACACTCTATACCTCCAAATCTTAAAAATGACATAGCTAGGGCTACTGGAAACCTTTTCGCGTGAAACGAAAGGGGTTACTCACTGGAACAGATGCTCCCAACACAACAGAGCAGTCCTCTCAGCCCGAGAGCAGTCAAAAACAGTAGATCTATGAAACGGCAGTCGGATGCAGTTCTACCGGCTTCAGATTTGGATCACCAACGGACGCGGCCCTCAAATAGCTCTGATACCATGTAGGAATTTACAGGGTAAGTTCCTCAGACAGAACACCAAAGGACACTGCTCACAAACAGATCGCAGATCAATACACCAGTACTTTTGATGTGGTTAAAACCCTCAAAGAGGGAAACAGTCCACGACCTGAGCCAACGCGGCCACTTCAGGAAATTTATTAAGAAAAGAATGAAAATTTACATATGCTTCTCTCATAGACGGATTACCCTACAAATGACCCTCCATGCTCTTTAAATAGAGATCATGGACCAATCGGGTGTTAAGCCACGGATCAAGTGTCGGTAATACCGAGGAGAGAATGAACCGTTGGATCACTACATATCGTGACCGTCGGATTGTAAGTTACAAAATGTACATAGTAAAGAAACACACTTTACCTAACTCTATACCTAACTCTATACTAGACCAAGTTGTACTTAACTATTTACTATGTGTCGAAATATCCTAACAGAAATGATGGGAGTCAGTTGAACATCACAAGAAGCCAAAAAATGAGATAACTAGAACTTGAAGCAGAACAAATTACAGGGATGGGAACAAATATAATTTACTATTAGTTCTTTCTGACGGTTTAATTATTTGATGTATTATTCTTTTCCTCCATTAAATGAGGCGATTAATTCTCTAATATTTTTGGGCCCCAAAGCCATCCCTAGCTGAGACAGCTAGTCAATCTGAGAGCTAAGACTCAACCAAAGATAATTTTGTTGTAATGAATGTCCATGCTCTCCTCTCGAGATAAATAGGGGGAAGCAACACTTAACAAAGGTTCAAAAATTGTAAACAAAACACTACATCTTATTTTCAGACTATATGGCTTTGTAATACAGATTTTGTAGAATATCAAGAAAATGGTGGTGATTCCCCCTTCAAGTATTACTGTATGTTATCCCTATGTTAAAGCCCATATTATGTTTATGTTTCTTCTTTGAATTCATGCAATCATAGCTGCTAGAAATATTTCAAGATTCATCGTAGATTCATTTGTATCGATATGTTAATGCAACTGCCTCTATGGATTATTGAAATTATATCTTTAAATATGCACTACATGAATCATAGCATTTAGTCCCTCCTTTATCCATTATATTTGCTTGTAAATCAAATAAGTATTGAAATTCCTAATGCCTCAAGCTCTATGTGTTAAGTGTAGAATTATTGAAGCCTTATGCTCTATGTGATGAGTTTCTCTTTCTCCTTATCTTCTCTCATCTGCTCTACAAAATATTATTAAATTGTAAGTCCTTGAACTACTTAGCCTCCACTGTTTTATGCATATTTATGAGATTTGTATATATGACGAAGTACCAGAAATTCATGTCTTACTCCTTTAGGGGAATGAACCAACCCATTATATACACATATATAATATAAGTGAGGTCTCCCTTGACTGAGAATTATTTGTGACACTCCAAATTTAGATGTGCCTAGGCACTGGTCTTGTAACCAATCCAAGGTTGTCTCTGGGAGCTACAACACCTTGATTTTTGGCCTTCGTGCCATGAACCCTAAATCGACCAAATCTATTTAATTGGAATTGCTAGAGCTCATGTTTACATTTGACCTTGGAGCTCTAGCATTCCCAAGGAGATCAAGAAACCTTTGGTGTGATCCTTGTCACTTTTCCGGGTGATTTTTGCTTTTATATTCTTTTGCCATTTTTTCTTTCATTTTTTCGTGTTTAGATTTTGAGAGTGTTGTTTCACTTATTTTGTTGAATGATTTCTTGTGTTTTAAATTGTTTTAAGTTGTTTTAGCTTATAGAAGTGTTATTTTAAGTTTTTCATTATCTTTCACAACTGTCTCATGCATTACCCAATTTTTTCACTAACAGTCATTGTTGTGGCGACTCTCTCCACATGCTTCATTTTCCTTCAGTTTGATTGAATCCTGCACTTTTTTCACATGCATGGATCATCACTCAGTCAAATATGTAGTTAGCATCACATGATCCTTCATATCTGTTCGATTTCACACTCCCCTTAGCTATATTTGGGCTTCCCTTACCCAGATCTCACTTTCCCTTGCAAGCACTACACCTTCTGGGAGATTAACGCTTCTACCTTAACCTCTAGAATTTTGCAGAGGCTACCTAAGTGTAGATCCAACTACGCACTGCGTAGTTCCCAAAGCTAGCCTCCTAGTCTTGGCCACTGAGACTACATAATATGTAGTCTCTCCTGGCCCATGATTAGAAAGAACTACACATTACACAGTTCCAGTCAGTAAGCCTACCTCACTAACTGTTGGGACAACACAATGTGCAATTCTCCTTGGAAACAAGTCACCTCATTGAACGAGGATTTAATTATCCCATTTTGTTACTTAGTCTGGTATTTAAGGTTTTTTTGGTTTTAAGCTAACATTGGCATGCCATGAGTGTCCTCTCCATCTCCATGTACCAAAATCATTAAGCATCTCTGAAGAAGTTATAATTAACATTACCTCTAAGAGAACTGCATCAAAGGATACTACTAACAATAGTACTGAGGACTCAGTTGAGCAGGTGTCAGTTCACTTGCCAGTTTATGAAGACACTGAAATGTTCATTAAGAATGGCAGGAAGTTGACATTGAAGAAAATCAAGGTTACTTTTGCAGAGGAATTTAGGGAATACTTAGAGTATGGATAGGTTTATATCAGTATCCAGTGGTCAGGCTTGTACAAGGCTGCATGCAGATACCCCACCTTCCGATGTGAAAATATCATTCACTCGATTTTGTTACATACAGATCCAGAGACTATGATTGAGATCAATGCTAGCAGGATAGAGCTTGCCACCTTCATGGCAGAGAACTATCAGTATATGTATCATTTACCTTAGTTGGTGAGGCAAATGGATGCACTTTTCTATGACACCCGCAATGAGGTGAACATAAGATATATGGTTAAGTGTTGGGTAAAAGAACCGTCAAAGTTCAAATAAACACCTAATCATGTTTACAAGACAAAGTCTCTCACGAAGGCCTACTAGTTCTTGATCATCTTTTCATGTTGATTATATAGTCAAGGGACTCCAAAGACATTTTCTGAAGGCTTGGTAGTTGTGTTCGACCAACTGGTGAGTGATGGAAGGCCATTCAACTAGTCAGACTTATTGTCCCTTCAGGCTAATGTCCATGTGACTAATGGCTGGAATCTGCCCAAGGATGAGCACACAATATTTTACATGTATGTGTCCTTACTTGATGCAATTTGTGCCTAACATCAGTTTCCTAGCATGAGATGGATGTGGACATCGAAAGAGATTGTTGTCAATATTTATTGCAAGTTACTTTTCGATTATATTTGTCGAGGATTAATGGCAAGGCTAACTAACCATTTCATCACCCTGTTGTACAATCTTATCTTTGAGTAGCATCCACCTTGCATGTCCCAAGAAGCGATAAAGGTCATGCATAACATTGCATATTGGTATGGCTCATTTGGTGGCACCTTCGTTAGAGTGTTTAGCAAAGAGAAGCCTCTCCATGTTCTACTAAGGTATGCCACTGACAAGTTGGTCATGCAAGAGCTCTCATATCACCTCTCCATGGGGTTATATGTAGGACTACACAAGAAGAAGAAGGTGCTATTGCCCCCTCTTCATTTTCACATCAGATTGTACAAGATTAAGAGCTTGAAATATGTAGATGCCAAAGATAAGGAGATATTGAAGTTCAACTTCGGCAACAAGGACTTTAATCCATATGATCCCCACGGTATTTTCAATAACCAATGTGTGAAGGTGTGCTATCCATGGATCCATGGGACATTTCACTGGCATGAGGAGGACCCTTGGAGGTACTCTTAGAATGAATCCAATCTCCACAAGTCAGTCAGTATAGCCATAACTTTGTAATCTACTCTACAGGCAGCAGTAGCCAAGGAATTAAGAAAACAATGATAATAAGAAGGAAGCTAGCGTAGGACAAGGGAAAGAGGAATATTGTCGAGAACACAAAGGCAGATAGAATATAAAAGAAGAGAGAATATCATATCTCAGAGAAATAATATTTGGCAGCGGAGGAAAAGAGGGAACAACTACTAAAGAGAGAAGAGTGAAGGAAGAGATAAAAGCGAAGGCTGCAGGAAGAGGAAATAAAATTGTAGGAAACGAAGAAGAAGTTGAAGGAAGAGAAAGAGATCAGAGCGAGAGAAATGGAAGAGAACTAAAAAACGGAGGGAGATGAAAGGCAAGGCGCGATGATAGATCGAACAACACCCATACAGGTTGAGGAGTCAGAACAATTGGTAGCTGAGGAATACGGTGAACAGATGCACAATCGTGATCTTACTAACAAGATTAAGCAACTTATTGAAGTGATGGACATGCAGTTGGGGCATGAGACACAAAATGAAGATGCTAACCTTACACCGAGAGCACCATATGTCACCTCTGAGTCTCCACCACCTCTACTGTTAGAACCAGTCCCAAGCAAGCAAGGAGCGGTTATTCTCCTTGATGATCATCCAATTATCGATGTGTACAATCTATCATTTTATGAGTTGAAAAGAAGATTGTATAGGCATGGAGGAAGCACTATCTATATGATCATGCATCACTTTCATTCATGAATGAAAGGGTGATAGTGCCATATGTCAGAGAGCATCAAGTTTCCCTTGCCGATGCCACCTTGGCTTATGCAGGAGCCACAAGCTCAAATGTTAAGTTCATGTTACCTAAGAAATAACAAATGGCAGAGAACTTGTAGGAAATTTAGTAAGAGATAGAATAAATCAGGGAGTAGATAAAAGTTTCCACAAAGGAAGAAATGAGGAAAGTGATACTCGTTGAAGTACCAACACTTGCGAATACCATGCAGAAGCTCTATGAAAAATTCACCACCTTGCATAAAATAGCTTTCCATGTGCATGGCTTACAAAATTGGAGCAAAGAGTTTGTTCAAACTCTCAGGAACATACATTCTACCACCGCCTCTATGAAAGAGTGGATAACTTGGTACAAAGGGGCCTCGCTTCACTTACCGCAGATCATGAAGTCATAAGCAAAGATGGACAAAGGAAAGGTTTGGATGTTGATCTAGAACTATGAGCAACTCTCCCCATTTGTCACCACCATACAGGCCACATATAAATAGTTGTACAAGATTTTGGATGACATGGTGAGAATCCACAAAATCACATCAATCAGTTTCCTCACCAAAGCTAAACACAAGAACTAAGTCTAGCTAGATCTCAACATGTACGTGGAGCAGCTAAGGTGATAGCACACTAGTGATGACTTGGTGTAGAGTGCACATAACATGCAAATCTACGTTGGCAGTCAGGTTATTTTCAACAGCATGCCACACATGCTTCAGGATGAGTTGGACATAGGTTCCAAGACCATATACTTAGAAGCTATGGAAGGAGGGGTCCACTATCAGAAAGACACAATCAAGCAATTTGGGGACATCATCGCACAATACCAAAATTCGCATGAGTACATCAAGAAGCATCAAGTGGAAGTTGTCGAGTTGGTATTTCCCCAAAATTTGGAGCCATAATGTTTTGTCTTGTTAGGCTGTCTCTAGCCTATTTTGTCTCACATGGGTACATGTGGAAAATGTAATATTATTTGTAAATATGTTGTAAGGGAAATTCAAAGTGTCATTAGTGGAATGTGAAAGGTCATCATGTTATGTAATGAGTTATTTGTAAATAAGTTGAAGAGTCATGAGGGTAGTCAAAGAGTCACAAAGGGGAATGTCCAGGGTCACCCCACCTTTTGTTATAAATAGAACCTCGTAACTCATAAAATGGGATTTTGGTAGCCAAGCTTTTGCTAGGCTTAGGCTTAAAAAAGGCTTGTGAGTATTGTGATGAGCCTTGGCTTCTCCACAACGTAGATCAAGTATACTACTTTGGAGGAGAAAGTGTTATTAACTATAATGTTCCACTATTGGGGCCAGTGGTCGTCAATTATGTACGTATGGATGGAAATTTCACTTATAATAATAATAATAATAGAGCCATCACACTTTCATGCATATGTTGTTATTGTAGTTCGACTATTCTGGTTGCTTTAGGAATATATGCACTTTAACTTACACATTTTATTATGAACTACTTTGTATGAAATTGTATGAGTATTGTTGAATTCATGTTTTTAGATTAAATAATCACTTTAACTTGTGGACTATTCTACATCTTACCCTGTGATGTCATTCCACTTAGTGTTCCTTTCATGATGTATACTATTATAGGCACCTAAGGGGCACACTTCCTCTTCCCATCTATGTGTTAGAAACCCCATGCAATTCACTTTATTCGCCGCAAGTCACACACTTGCTTCCACCCAAATTCATCATACTTATCTTTGCACGCTACCATAGTCTAGGCATTACACTGCCACGCACTACTGAGACTCCTACTCCCAATGGTGTGTGGTCTATTTGGGATTCCATAGTGGGTAGATCCACTAAATGTTGGCGGTTCTAACACCATCAACATTTCTGGCACTAGAAGGAGGGCTAGACAACAAGCTAAGCCCTTGAAGACTATTTTCAATTTTTGCACAACTTTCTTGACTTATGGCCAAATCACAACCCCGACATGTTTTTCTCACACTGTTGATTTTGATGTGGCAGTGGATGTTATAGATGACTTGTTGAAATATAAGTTCAATGGTGATAATTGAACACCCCTATTTAGGCACATAATTCCGTTTGTTGTATTTTGTGACAGGCATGATATCCCCTCGTACTTCATTTCCTGTGGGTTGTTCGCTTTCATGTTCGAAGGGCGTACAAAGAAATGGTGTCACACATTTCTTGCATCCTTTATACACTCTTTCGATCACATGATTAGAGAATTATTTTGTTCTTTCATTTTATATGACCATAAAGCACTAAATAAAAAAAATTAAAATTGCGAAAACCACCTAACAAATATCTTGAGCACTTTTCTGATTGATTTCTTCGTTACTGTTTTGAATTTCCTGAAGATTAATTTGACTGGAATTTTTTGGAGGGAATATTTCAATATCTTATTTATATCTTTGAGAATTGACACAAGTTAGAAACTTATGACTCTCTCCCAACATACCTCGGTGTTAGAGCTTCTACATCTGAGATGTACAAGGTTGTTGTCTGAAGTGACCCTCCGTCCCCTTCTCATCAAATAGCTCTAGCTCCGTAGGAGGAGGTGGGAGAAGTTGTGAATCTCCCTATTATACTGTCACCATATCCTTCTACCCCACATTCTTAGGATTTTTGTGTAGATTTGGATTGTAAGCCTAATGGTTGTCACGTGGTCTTATCTTCTAAGCATCTATCCACTGGTTCCTTTGGTCCTATCAATTTTGGTCTGTTGTGTTCATCCATTCTTGATTCCACATGTGATGTTCATGAGGATCAGGTTTTGGATGGAGTCGGTGTTCAACAACTAACCTGCACTATCATTTTTTATGAGTATGTGTGGGAGTTTGAACATGAATCCACTGTAAAGGATGACCTCCTTTTGTCTGCACCTTGTTCACCTTATCCTGAAATCTTCCATGATTCTGCCATTTTTATTCCATCTCGTGAAAATTCATCTCCATACGTTTCCACTTCTGATCATTCACAAAACACATAGGAAGCCATTCCTTCATTTGGTGGCAGATAGGACAAATCCATCTTCTCGGATCTACCCAATATCTCATCTTACATTTATGGAAACTTAAAGGGTGAAAATTATTGTTTTTTATCACCCCCTCTTTATGGTTGAACAAACTAGGAGGATTTCATTGTTGATCTTGAATTTTCTGATCATGGTTGTTGCGATCTTTTCACTCATTCATTTGATCACTGTTCTTAATTTACCTAATGTTGATATTTCTAAGCCATCTATCTTTGATGATCCATATTCTGATGAAGTGGAAAATCCTCAAGCTATCGAGGCACTTCAGCCCGAGCTGATGGTTATGACAGGTTCTCGTAGCCTTGAGGTTAGTTCAAGTTCTGATAAAAAAATATGTTGAATCTCCCCAAGCTCCTCACCACTTTATTGTTAACACCAAAAATCAATCCATTTTACAGTTTTCACATCCTCCACCAGAATCACACAATCCTATTGCTCATGCATTGGAGGAGTCACACATAGAAAGCATTGTTGTGAAACATAAGTTTTCTTCTTTCATGTTTTCTTATTTGTCATGTTTGAAGGTGTGTACATGCTTGTCTTCCATGTGCAATGTGACACGACACCATTATACATCCTCAGAGTTCCTTTCATGTGCTTTCAATCTTTTGTTTTTTTTTGAACCATTCAAGCTTCAAACGATTTGTTTGCACTATTTTATCTTTCTTGTCTGTCGGTTTTCTTGAAAATATTTCTCGTCAATCATGATGTCTGTTATGATACCGGCTCACAAACAGATAGAAGAGATAGATAAACACCTTGAAAATAAGCCTCTTCGAGGGGGAAACCTCCTTTACATTACACAAATGAACAATTCTTGGATGATACAAATGACAAAACCTCCTTTCTATATGTAGGAGTCTAAGGGTTCATAATAGAATTAGAGATGACATAACAATAATAATTTAAGGGCACAATAATAACAATAGTGGGCTTCTATGGGGCACAATAATAACAATATGGGGACTACATGGCACAAAAATATAATAAGGGGGTTGTACTAATAATAATAAGGGGTTACAATAGTAGTATAGGGACCTACCATGCCCCTCTCCTCCAAAAAGTGTTGTCCTCAACGCTTGAATAGTTCTTGATGCTTCTGTATAAAATTCTTGTCCTCCCATGTGGACTCTTTAGTGGGTATGTTCTTCCACATGATGAGATACTCTGAAATTGATAGATTTTGTAGCTGTCAGGTTCTTGTTTCTCTGACTCCTCTAGGTTCCAATATGATTTTTCATTCCTCGTCAAGTTCTGGTAATATTGTTTGAATTGGGATCTTCTGCAACTTTTGAATCAGTGTCCACATAGCTTTGTCCTTCTTCCATTCATCCATTGCTTCGTTTATCCAATCTGGTTGGATAACAGAAATAACACAAAACAATGCTTCCACATCCTCATCCTTTCTTGAGAGTGCATCTGCAACAACATTTTTCGTCCCTTTTTTGTAGATGATTTTAAAGTCATAACCGAACATATTTGTGCCACATTTTTTTGTTCTTCTAAAGATAATCTTTGTTCTAAAAAGTATTTAAGACTATCATGATCCATTTTTTCCTTCAAGTGTCTTCCCATTAGGTAAGGTCACCATTTCTGAAGTGCATGTAATATTGCCAACATTTCCTTCTCATAAATAGCTTGCTTGAGATGTAGCCGTAAAAATACCCAATCGCCTACATCACAATTTCTTTCACTGTGATGTTGATCTGCTTGTTGTTTCATTTGATTCTGCACCAAAGTGGCGTTATCCTTTAAAAGTTGGAGAACTTGTTGACACTCAATGTGATCTTTCACTGCTTGAATCTTTTTCTTCTTGATATGTCCTTCTAGCTTGAGTTTGAGGAGTGGTAATTTCTTCCAATGCATTATAAGATATGGTCAGATTCATTTCTTGATGCTCGATGTGATATTTCACTTCTTAAACATTTTTATTCTTGATATGTATCTCTATCTTGATAGTTTTAGGAGTGGTAATTCCAGCCAATGCATTACAAGATATGATCAGATTCATTTCTTCCTTCTCGATGTGATCTTTCACTTCTTGAACCTTTTTCTTCTTGATATGTCCTTGTATCTTGAGAGTTTGAGGAGTGTTAATTCTTGCCAATGCTTTGCAAGGTATGGTCAGATTCATTTCTTCTTTCTCTATGGTTGGTTCTTAGTGTATATCCTCTTCTTTTGATGTTTCTTGATTCTTTTCTTCCTCCTCTTCATAATCTATGTAAAATAATTTCTTCTCAGCACACTTATGACCTTTAGTGTATTTTCTATCACAATTTTAATAGAGCCCTTTTGCTATTTTTTCTTCTAATTGTTGTGGTGTCAACCTTGTAGGTTGTGGAAGGCTAGGAGAAACAATGCTTCCATATTTATAGTTGTGAGGGGTAGACTTCCTTGTCTCCATAATTTTTCTTTCCACTTTTCTTGCCAACTTGTATGCCTTCTCCAATGAATCAGGTTCCGAAAGGTAGACCTCATGTTCAATGTTATATTTTTACAGTCCCTATGAAGACATCAATCCTCTACTTCTCTAGAATATCATTTACCCTTATATTCAATTTTTGAAAGTCTTCAATGCTCTTTGCCATTGAACCCTTTTGTTTGAGATTTATCAATGGGCTAAAGAAGGTGTTGTTCTTTGTATCCTCATAATGTGCTATCATTTCCTCCATGAACATTGACCACGTGACAAGTGGTTTACGAGAACAAAGCCCTTTATACCATAAAAATTGATTTGGTTCTAAATATGAAGATGCAATACATACCTTTTGTAATAGTTGCACCTCATGTAGATAAAAATATTTCTCCATCTGTAGTATCAAATTTATTGGATCTTTTCCATCAAACATCCTTATGTTGCTTGTTCTTGATTTTAGGAGCTCGATATTGAAATGATTATAACTCGACCATTTTAGATCTTTAAGTTATGAAATATCATTCCATGATAGCCCTTGGTATCCTTTCTCTAACCCCATACGTCTGATCACAATTAGATTCCCTAAGAAAGAGTTATGACCAATCTCCTGCAATGACCTAATTATAGACCAGTTCAGTAGAGAAAACATGTACAATGTGCCACATGTCACTGTTTCGACCTTCTGATCTGAAAAATCTACACCGAAAACTAAAGTCCGTCCTCTTTCTATAACTTCTTACGAAATTTCAATCTAATGCCCATAGAGAAAGTTATGACTATTTTCCCAAGGTCACCTGTTTAGAATGTAATTCGGGAGTTTGCAAAAACCCTAACTACCTTAGATTATATCTCTAAAAATGTAGCAAGACAAGATCTGAAATTTGGACCCAAGCTTCAGAACGATTTCAACTCAAATGGGTGTTAATTTCAGAGTCTACAACTGCGTAAAAAGCAATTATAGTGAAAATTCCACGATGAACTAATTGAGATGAAATTATAGATCTTGCAAAAACCCTAACTTCCTCAGATCATATCTCTGAAAATATAGTGAGACAAGATCTGAAATTCAGACCCAAGATTCAAATTTATTTCTTCTCAAATGGGTTTTGTTTTAGCTTCTGAAACTTTGTATCGAACAAGTTATAGCACACATTCCATGATGACCTATTTGGAGCAGCGAAACCCTAGAATCCAAATCTCTAATACCAAATGTTATGAAACGAGCTCACAAACAGATAGAAAAGATAGATAAACACCTGCATAATAAGCCTCTTCCAGGGGGAAACATCCTTTACATTACACAAATGAACAATTATTGGATGATACAAACGACAAGACCTCCTTTCTATATATAGCAGTCTAAGGGGTCACAATATAATCAATGCCCACATAACAATAATAATGTAAGGGAAAAATAATAAAATTAGTGGGCTTCTATGGGGCATAATAATAACAATATGGGGACTACATGGTCACAACAATATAATAAGGGGGTTGTACTAATAATAGTAAGGCGTTACACTAGTAGTATAGGGACCTAATAATGTCACATGCATGGGTCAACCAATGCGTCAGTGGCTGCAATGGAAATATCGCTTGATGTGAGTTGTCCATGATCTGCTTAGCTTAGAAGTAGGAGTACCATTTTCTTTCTTGGTTTTTCTATTTTCTTACTTTGTTTTGCTTTATATTTCTTATTTCCTTTCCTTGTTTTCTTATGAACCCACAGTTTAGTTTCCACATGGAACAGTATTTGGCTTCTTAAACAAGAAGGGTGAAATCTAAGAAGAGATTGTACAACTATAAAAACTTGATTATCTGTTTATTCCCTCTCTTTATGAGGATCTCTCATTTCTCCTAGTTGATGATAACCTGATGGAAAATGCATTCCTTTAAGAGAGAATCATGGATAAATCAAGATTCTTGCACTCTTAACTAGCACTGCCTATTCTAATCAGTTTTCTATATTGGTTAACCCTTGTCAACTAAGTCAAGTAGAGAAATGATAGGGGGGAAACCTTAACAAGTATGTTAGAGGTATATATATAAACATATTTCTCTAAAGGGACAACCTCTTCTGCTCTCAATAAGTCGGGATCCCTCTTTTTCCTCATCAAATAAAAAAGTGCCTATGCAGAGTTCTTTGAAAAATGAAAAAAAATGAAAAAATGAAATAAAAAGGCCAAACAAGAGAAAGGCTTCTTGTGCAGATAAGTGAAGCAAGTAACTCCATGAGGGTACTGTCCATACTCATTGTTAGTGGAATGATTCTTGTGTTCTTGAAGTAACTCTGTTAGGGTACTGTCTAGGCCTACTGGAAACGGAGAAACACTAGAGATGAAATAAAAAATCTGATAGTTGATATTGCTTGTGCATTTATATACTCCTCATCCCCAATCAGAACAAATCGATTTGACTTGCCTTGGTATGTGTGTTGCTGATAAAGAGAATGGTAGGGACTACATCTTTAACTCAAGCTAGTGAAGAACTTATGACAAATGAAGAATCAAACAATACTTCTGAAAGAGTTAGACTCACTTTACACAAGACAAGGTCCATACAAAGAGTTGGATTTCTACGAGTGTGTCGCTAATTTTGTAGCAGCTAAAACCACCCTTCCCAAATTTTACTTGTGCTTCATTTTGGAGCCTCCCTTCTAAACTATGATAGCTTATCTTACACATACCCAAGTATTTGTGCTTTGATTGAGCCTCATCCTTTGCATCATGGATTTTGTTTTCTTACCTGATTTGGTGTCTAACCCACAAGCTGATCTGTTGACTTGGTTTTCATCCTGTTCTGGGCTTGCCTTAGTGAATTACACAATCCTTGAGGGCATGCAACCTTGCTCTTGGGAATTGCACAGTCCAAGATAAAAGTGAGGCTTCATCTCCTCAATTGCACAAAGCCAGTTGACAACCAACCTTCAACTGGGAAATTGTGAAAATCATGAGAGGCAACCAAGAGCCTCTCAGCCTAGAAATTGTGCAGAATATTCTTTCTTAGAAGTTGCTCAATGCATGAGCTAGTGGCTTGCCCATTCCTTCCCAAAACTACGTAATCTATCTGAGCAATGCATGGACACTTTTCTAGAAAAAGAAAAAAATCAAAAAGCGAAAAACCATCCCTAGAAAATATGGATCTATTTTTAGCATTCTGAAGGAGGCAGTTGAGTTATTTTGGTAAATTTCGACAAGTGTCACTTTTTCTAGGATTTTCGGTCTTCCCGTCATAAACCCTAAATCGAACAAATATATTTAATCAATGTTGCCAGAGCTCATTTTCACATTCGATCTTGGAGATATAGAATTCCCGAAAAGATCAAGGAACCTTTGATGTGATCATTGTCACTTTTCCAAGTAAGTTTTGCTTTTCTAGTCTTTTGCCACTTTTTCTCTCACCTTTTACTTGTTTAACATGTGAAAGTGTTGTTTCACTTATTTTTTTTGAACAAACGTTGGAGTTTTAACTTTATTTAGCTTGTAGAAGTAATTTTTTAAGTTTTTCATTGCCTTTCCCAAGTGTCGCATGCATTACCCCATTTTTCACTAACCGTGGTCATTTTGGTGACTCTTTCCACATGCATCGTTTTCCTTCAGTTTGATTTATTCTTGCAATTTTTTCACTTTCATGCATCGTCACTCTTTCAGATATGCAATCAGGATCGTAACATTCTTCATATATGTTCAATTTCATAGTACTCTTGGGTAGATCTGGGCTTCGCTTGCCTGGATATCACTTTCCCTTGCAAGCATTATGCAATATGGAAGCTCAAGGATTTTTCCTTCTCTTATGGAATTACACAGAGGCTACATAAGCCTGGCTCCAAATACAAACTGCGCAGTTCTAGAAGCCAACCTCCCAGTCCCAACGGCCCAGTTCCAGTTGGCAAGCCTCCCCCACTGACCCAGATTACACAATCCCTCCCACCATTAGCCTGGTTTGTTTCTTGGTTTGATCTTGAAGTTGCTTTTGGTTTTAAGATAACATTTGCATGACATGAGTGTCCTCTATGTCTCCACGTACAACATTTGTTGAGCATCTCTCTAGTATTTATAGTTAACATGGCCTCCAAGAGAGCTACATCAAATGATACTGTCAAGAGTAGTACTGGGGAAGAAGTTGCGCAGGTGTTAGTAAACTTTCCATTTTATTCAGACACTCAATTGTTCATTGAGAAGGGAATGAAGTTGACATGGCAAAAAATAAAGGATACTTTTGTCGACGACTTCAAGGAATACTTAGAGGATTGGAAAGTTTATATCAGTATCCAGCGTTCTGGGTTCTACAAGGTTGCATGGAGATACCCCACCTTCCCATGTGTGGACACCATCAACTAGATTATCTCACACACATATCTAGAGAGTATGATTTTGAGAAGTTCTAGCGAGATAGGGCTTCTAACCTTTAGGGCAAAGAACTATCAGCAGATGTATCATTTACCTCAATCGGTGAGTTGCATGGACACACTTTTCTATGACACACATAGTGAGGTGAACATGAGAGATATAGTTAAGCGTTGGGTGAAATAAAAGACAAGGTTCAAAAATACACCCAATCACATTTACAAGACAAAGTCTCTAAGGAATGTCTACTAGGTCTTGATCATTTTTTCATGTTGATTATACAGTCAAGAGAGAAATGAGACCTTTTATGAAGGCTGGGTAGTTGTGTTGCACAAATTGGTGAGTGATGGAAGGCCATTAAACTAGTTGGAATTTTTGAACCTTCAGCTAAGAATCCATGTGACTAACACCTAGAATCTATCCAAGGATGAGAAAGCGAGATTATACATGTCTAGATACTTACTTGATGCAATATGTGCCTAGCATCTATTTCCTGCCATGAGATGGACATGGACCCTAAAGGAGACTTCCGTCAATATTTACTGCAAGTTTCTTTCCGATTGCAACTACTGAGGAGTAGTGGCAAGTTTTCCTGAACATTTTATCATCCCATTGTACAAGATTATATTTGAGAGGGATCCACTTTACATGTCCTAGCAAGCAATGGAGGTGATACATAACATTTCAGATTGGTATGCCTCACCTGTTGGTACCTTCACTAAAGTGTTTGGTAGAGAGAAGCCCCCACATGTTCTACCAAGGTATGCCACGGACTTGTTGGTCATGCAAGAGGTCTCATATTACCTCTTTACAGGTTTATCGACATGACTACATAGGAATAAGAAGGCACCATGGCCCGCTCTTCCTTTGCAGACCAAATTTTACAAGATAAACATGTTGAAAGGTGCAGATGCGAAAGCTAAGGAGATATTTAAGTTTGAGTTTGGCACCAAGGACTTTAATCTATATGATCCCCATAGTATTTTCAAGAATCATTATGAGAAGGTTTATTATCCATGGATCCATGGGAAATTTAAATGGCACCACGAGGACCCTTGGAGGAATTCATACAAAGACTCCAATCTCCACGAGGCTGTTAGTATAGCCACCACTTGGAAAGCTACTCTGAGGTCAGTAGCAGTGTAGGAAGCAACAAAAACAAGATCAATAAGTAGTAAGCCAGCGTAGGACAAGGGAAAGAGGAAGATTGTCAAGAACCCAAAGGTAAAGAAAAACTACAAGATGAGAGTAGATCCTATCTTGGAGAATGTAACTTTGGCAGTGGAGGCAAAGAGGCAGAACTGACTAAAGAGAGTAGAGCGAAGGAAGAGAGAAAAGAAAAGGATGCAAGAATCAAAACTAAAATTGTAGGAAACATAGAAGAAGTTGAAGGGAGAGCAAGAGATGAGAATGAGAGAAAGGGAAGAGAAGTAGAAATAGGAGGAAGAAGAAAGGCAAGGCACAAAGATAGAGAAAACAACACCCATACAAGCTGAGGAGTTAGAACAACTGGTAGCTGAGGAAGATGGTGAATAAATGTAGGATCGGGAGCTTTCTCAGTAGATTGAGCAACTGATTGAAGTGAGGGACATAGAGTTGGGGCAGGAGCCACATAGTGAAGACACTAACCTTATGCTGAGAGCACTTGAGGTCACCTCTCAGTCTCCGCCACCTCCACTGTCAGAACCAGTCCCAAGCTAGAAAGTAGAGGTTGTTATCCTTGATGATGATATGGTTATGGATGTGTACAATCTATCATTTGATGAGTTGGAAAAGAAGATTGTACAGGTGCAGAGGAATCACTTTCTGAATGATCACATGTCACCTACATTCATCAAGGAAAGGGTGATAGTGTCAGATGTCAAAAAGCATCCATTTTCCCTTTTTGACGACACCTTGTCTTATGCAGGAGCCATGAGATCAAATGTTAAATTCACGTTAGCTAAGAATGAACAAAGGGCAAAGAACTTGTAGGCGGTTAGGCAAGAGAAAAAACAAACCAGAGAGTAGACTGTAGTTTCTACAATGGCAGAAATGAGGAAAGTAATAATTGATGAAGTATCAACACTTGAGGATACCATGTGGAAGCTATATGATGTATTCATCACTGTGCATAAAGAAATTGTCCATGTTATTGGCTTAGAGCAATGGATCAAACAATTTTGTTCAAACTCTCATGAACATACATGCTTCCATCGCCTATGTGCAATAGTGGAAAATGTGGTACACAGGATCCCCCATTCACTTGTCGAAGATGATGAAACCATAGACAAAGCTATATGAAGAGAATGTATGAATGTTGATCCATAACTATGAGCATCTCACCCTGTTTGTCACCAGCATACAGGCATCATATGCATGGTTGTGAAAGAGTATGGATGTCATGGTGAGAATGCACAACATCCCATCAATCAGTTCCCTCACTGAAGATAAACACAATAACCAAGTCCAACTAGAGATTGCTATGTGCATGGAGCAAGTAAGGCGAGAGGCCACCGAGGATGACTTGGAGTTAAACGCACATAACATGCAATGGTACATTTGTTGTCCTGTTATGGTCAACACCATGCTGCACATGCTTCAAGACGAGTTGGACATCGGTTCCAAGACCATATACCTAGATGCTATGGAGGCAAGTGTCTGCTACCAAAAACACACAATTAATAAGTTTGGAGACATCATCACACAGTACCAAGCTTGGCAAGAGTACGTAACCAAGAAGCATCGAGTGGAAGTTGCCGAGTTGGTATTTCCCCAAAATTTAAAGTCATAGTGTTTTGTCTTGTTAGGTCGTCTCTAGCCTATTTTGTCTCACATGGGTACATGTAGAAAATGTAACATTATTTGTAAATATGTTGTAAGTGAAATTCCTAGTGTCATTAGTGGAATGTGAATGGTCATCATATTATGTAATGTGTGATTTGTAAGTAAGTTGAAGAGTCATCAGGGTACTCAAAGAGTCACAAAGGAGAATGTCAAGGGTCACACCACCCTTTGCTATAAATAGAACCTCATAACTCATAGAATGGGCTTTTCGGAGCCATGATTTTGTCTAGGCTTAGGCGTATAAAAGGCTTGAGAGTATTGTGATGATCCTTGGCTTCTCCACAACGTAGAGCAAGTATACTTCTTTGGAGGAGCAAGTGTTCTTGATTGTAGTTTTCCACTATTTGTGCTAGTGGTCGTCAATGGTGTATGTATGGAGGTAACTTTCTCTTATAATACTAATAATAGAGCTATCACACATTCATGCATATGTTGTTATTGTAGTTGGACTATTTTGGTCAGGGAAAATTTTAAGAACGACCCTAAATTTATATGTATAATAAATGGGCTAATCCCCATGATACATAGGAAAAATGGGAGGTGATTTTATCAATAATATAATATGTATATATAATTTTTTTGGTGAATCTCTCACCAAATTATATTATCTTGTACAATATGGAGAACCTTTCACTGAATTATAAAATCTTGTAAGATCTTGGAAAAATTTTATTGAATAATAAAACATTGTGAAGTATAAAACCATATATGATAATAAGAAAACATATTCATTAAACTCTAATATACTAACATACATGTTTGGAAAAGAGAAACATAATTTTCTCTTCCTACAAACAATGTTCCAAGTTTCAGTGGTTGTGTTTGTCAAGGTTCTTACAATACACTCCTTCACATGCTTCTATTAGTTTTGAAAATATTCCACAACAAAGTTCTTGTACGTGTTGATATTGACAACATTCATGTTTGGAAAAAAGAAACATAATTTTCTCTTCCTACAAACAATGTTCCAAGTTTCAGTGGCTGTGTTTGTCAAGGTTCTTACAATACACTCTTTCATATACTTCTATTAGTTTTGATAATATTCCACAACAAAGTTCTTGTAGGTGTTGATATCGACAACGAGTTCTGTCAAGGTAGGAGAGATTAATCTTTTCTATACAACTTTTTTCAAGCTACTACTTTTTTGAAGTTATCAAGTTTCTTTCGTATTCCATAGACTCCAACTGTGAAATAGAAAAAAAAACACAAGTTTGTTTACCCCAACACGCCAACAAGTAGCAAGCCCCAACTATATTATATAAGAAAGTATTAGATATCCAAAAGGCTTGAAGGGGTTCTAATTGAAAGAAGTGACCATTGTGAGAATCCTTCCAATCAATATATGAATATATAAATGTAGATTTATTATTATTTTAATTGGAAATCTTCAGTTAAATAATATAATTTAATTACGTCTTTCCCAATCTAAATTGCTTATTAGCATAATTCACTCCCCTCATAGGTCTCACATTTTTTAACAGTGTTGTAACATGTAGATTAATTCCCTTTTTGGTGAACAATCTCCACCTTTTAGGAAAATATGGTGTAGTGGCTCCAATCCCTACAGATCATTAGGGCAAACTTAGAATAGCACAGAAGATGAAAGGTTGTACAAGCCAGCTTATTTTTCAAACAACTAATCCAACATCAGTACCTAAACTTTTTCATGAAGATATCATATTGAGAATGTTTGAAAAATGGTGAGAAATCTTCTGCGAGGGTGATGCAGAAAAAGTGATAAGGTTTCATTGTTTTGAATTTTTTTGTTAAATTAGAAAAAGTTAAAAACCAATATTAATGGAGATATTGGTATTTTTTACTAAATTTTGTGAAGTGACTAAATGTAGCTTTAACCATTCACCTTAAGATGTTTTTACAATAGATTTTTCTAAGTCTAATTAATATCTTCATTATCATAAAAACCAACCTATATCCATCTTAACTCTACATCTTCCACGGGGATGAAATCTATTTATCCTTTTGAGAACTTGATAGACCTAGAATTAAGATGGATCTAAGATGATAGAATTTCCCCCTTAAATAGTCTATGCTCACATGAATACCATGGTATTACCATGGGTTATCATAAACCTGGAGCTTAAAAATTACTATTAGTAATTTATAAAAATTAATAAAATTAATAATTGATTTTTATTTTATTTTTTATTTTCACCAAGTTAAAATGTTTAACATACATTAAATTAAAACATCCATTTTTACTCTTGATCCACCAAGCCCCCAGAGGGATCAAATATTTTTTCACTCTATGCTAGTTTTCATATCATGATATTTGATCCCTCTCAGGGCTTAGTAGATCCACAGTAAGGATGGATCTATCCTGGTTTAATTTCCCCATTTAAATAGGTTACATTCCATGTGAATACCATTGGTGAATACCATGTACCATTTTTATTTTTATTAATACTAATATTAGGGTTAATAATGTTTTTTTCCATGGTATTAATAATAATCTAGCCCATGGTATTTGACCCATAGTATTTTTCCCATAGGTTTCACCTAAATATAACGCATTTTTTGGGTGTTCGTAAATATAAGGTGACTTATGGAGTAAATATAAAAAATGTTTTATTTGTTTACCGTGCCTCTTGTTTATTTATATTTTTATTAATTTAGCATACCTCTTTTACAAAGATGGTATTTGACCCATAGGATTCACTTAAATAAAACCTCTTTTTTTAGCCTTCATAAATAGAAAGAGGGTTATGGACTAAATATAAAAAGAGGTTTTATTTATTTACCATACGTCTAGTTTATTTATATTTATATTTTTATTTTTATTTATTTACCATACCTCCACTTTCTTTATATTTTTATTTGTTTACACCCTTGCATGTATATAAGGTGACTTATGGAGTAACTATAAAAAATGTTTTATTTATTTACCATACCTCTCATTTATTTATATTTTTATTAATTTACCATACCTATTTTATAAATATGGTATTTGGCCCATAGGATTCACTTAAATAAAACCTATTCTTGAAAATTAGGGCAAATGGAAGGTTGTAACTCCTAATTTCAAGGGCTAAATTTACCTTTTTTACCCTCTCCCTTAAAATAAGGTGGGATATTTGAGATGATTTATAAAAATGTACTATCATACAAAATATTTTCCCACTAAAAATTTAAAACCCCTTAATTTCACCTAGGGGGAACATTCGCCCCTAAACTTTTCCATGATTTTGGCTACTTTAGCAATGTATGTTGTTTAACTTACACATTTTCTTATGAACTACTTTGTATGCAATTGTATGAATCTTGTTGAATGTGTGTTGTTGGATTAACCCATCACTTTATTTTGTGGAGTATTTTGTATTTTAGCCTTTGATGTCATTTCGATCGTTTGTTCCTTTGAAGTTTCTTACCATTATTACCCTCTAAGGGCCACACTGATCCAAATTAAAATAGGAACACAATCAATTACAAACATAAGCATAAATAAAATGATGCAATAGAAATAAAGCTTCATTTCATTAATATCAAATACTGAAATATGATTACAAAAACTCGAAGCGTACATTCTCATGTTTAATTAACCAAAGATAATACAATAAATACATCTCAAAAGAATAGGGAGTTGATAAAAAACTCCTACAACCTAGGAACTAATCCTAACATAAGGAGTTACATTACAACCATGTAACCATTTCCCCGTTAATACAATACAATATTAATTATTTTCAAGTCTCCCCTTTAATGGATAAAGTATTACCCTGAAGTCCTAACATCCCCCTAAACAATTCAAACTTCACTTTCCCAAGAGACTTTCTAAAAATATAATCCATATTGTCACATGCTTTACAGTATTCAATAAAAAATTCTTTTGACTTGACTTTTTCTCTACCAAAGTGAAACTGAGTGTCTATGTGTTTCATGTTCTTATGAAATATTTGATTGTTTGCCAACTTAATGGAACTCTGGTTTTCACAATTGATTATGGTCGCTTCTTTATGCTCTTCTCCTGCATCATGGGGAAGCCTCCTCAACCAGATAGCTTCACATGTCAATGCACATATTGCTTCGTACTTGGTGTTGGGCCTTGAATTTGTCATTCACTTCCATTACATTTTCACTTATATTTCCATATTGTTTCATTACATCTACCTCCATTTCATTACATTTACCTTACCATTATCATTATTGGGTCACATTTATGTTTTTCCAAACCTTATTAATTCTTAGCATTTTTAAATGAATTTATGGTTAAAAATTAGAAAATAATGTGCATATGCTTATACCTAGCAAGTGGGATGAGATTGTTGACATGTGTAGGTCAAAAGCAAGCTTCTAAAATACCTTTATGTGGGCTCCCAAAACCAAATTCGAATTTGAGTGGAGAAGATCATGGGATCATAAGGATATGTGTCTCATTTCCTATTTGTATTGAAACTCTAAGAAGATATGTGTCTTATAACTTGCTATTTTTATTGTAACTCTACAGATATAGGGAGAGATTCATGGACTCTCATTAATGAGATAGCTTCTCGTCTTTTTGTATAAATAGGCGAAGTTTTCTCCTATCATTTTATGTGTAAAGTTGGGTAATTTCTCATGTTTTTAATAAATAAGAAGGCTTGCATTTGGAGCTTCTCAACTTTCCATCCTCATACTTTTGGATTGGTCGTTTACAATGTGTGAGATTTATTTGTTTTTGCAGATTAAGATTTATTTTCTTTCATAGATTAAGATTTATTCTTTCTTAATTACTGTGTAATCTTATGCTAATCAAAGCATCTCAATAAAAGAATTTTCTCATTTCAGAAATTTGATTTTGTTTGAAGCATTAGAGCATACTATGATCTTAGTTTTCCTTTACATGTTTCTACAACGATTTCTTAGGATTAAGTTTTACATTCACTGTTTAATATTATGTAGAGTATTTCAAGAAGGTAGTTCTTCCAAAATTTACTGCTTGAGGCATTTATAATAGACAGTGGTTTAGTTTCCTTTCTCATGCTTTTATCACGATTTTTAGATTAAATTTCTTATCTATTGTGTCATCTCATGTTCAACATTTCAAAAAGGCAACCCTTCTAAAATTGATTGCTTAAAAACATTAGATTACATAATCACTGCAAGTTTTTACATGTTTTCTTTATGCTTTCCTAGATCATGTTTTCTTTCATTTAATGTATAATCAAGTACTTAATCACTTCAAGAAGATTTCTTCCTAAATTGAATGGTTCATGGGTATTTGATCATACAATAGATCATAGTTGTCTTTTCCAATTGTTTTAGATTGTCATTGTTATTTTTGTTTCAGTCGATGAATAGGATTAGTTTGATTTTGATCAAGAGCTTTCAAGGATAAGAAAAGAAGTGATTTCATTTTCATCTTGTCATATGAATGCAATTGTATTTAGATTAATGCTCTGTTCTTCATAGATTAGTTCAAGTACATTTCCTTTCCTTCCTTCTTTTTCATAGTTTAATCATCTCATTTAGAGTAATTCCTAGTTTAGTTTCTTTCATAAAAACATTTCCTTTTATTCCTTCTTCAGAAATTAGTTTTCAACATTAAAATTCATTAGATTTTGTCCATTAGCATTTCAATATTTCATCTAGAAGAATAACTTTCATTTCCTAGATTAATTTCCTTAGGCATAAGAAACAAAACCCCAAAACAACATAAAAACATACTCAACGAAGTAAGGAACAAGGTTAACTAAGCACATATTCTGCACAACACTTCTTTAGTTTACTAACCCCAGTCGATAATTTATGTTAGAAATTTAAGAGATTAAATTGACTGAACATTTTGTCGCCGTTTCCGGGGAAGTGTAATTAGGAGACCTTATTTCTTACATCTAAAAATAATAATAATTTCTCAAGTATGGTCTCTTCTTGTGCCTTGTTGTGACTTGGAAGATCAGAAAGGAAAATTGAATAAGTTAGCCATGAAACAGAATTTTACAATAAAATTCAAAGATCTTAAAAAATTGTTAGGAGATCTAAATTAACTTTTAATCTAGAAATTTATTTAAAATTTGATCTCCAATTTACAAATAAATTTCTCTCGAAATTTTTAAACTAAATACTTTATTTTTATTTTTAAATTAAAACTGAAAAAATAAGTAAATAAATAAAGAATCATTTTTTATAAAACACACAAAACATTAAAAAAAAGAACATTAAAATAAACAATTTAAACAATTTAAAAACAAACCAAACTAAAAAATAAAAACAAAATAAATTTGAAAATAAAAAACCAAACCATAAAACAAATAAAAAACAAAATACATTTTAAAAGTAACACCAAAAAAAACATAGACAAAGAAATACAAAACACATGAAAAAATAAATAAAAAATAATAATAATAATAACAAAAACAAAAGCCATTCATTAAAAACCAACTAACTAATGAATAAAGCATAAAAGCAAAAAAAAAAACAATAAGACAAAACCATAAAAACCAACATAATTGAAAACAAATAAAACAAATTCTTTTATTAATAAAAAACCCAACACACATATCTAAAACCTATTACAGAATGTATGGCCCGGGAGCATGGTTGATAAGAAATTCATGATGAGCACGGAGAAATCTACAACGAATGCAGGTTGAATTGCAGTCTCGGGCTTCGGCCTCCAAACGAACCTCACTCATCTCACAACCTCACCGCACTCACAACACTCATCTCACAACCTCACCGCACTCATAACACTCACACTCAAACTCGTAAAACTCATAGTCTACAAAACATTCAATCAAACTCCGAGCTCCAATACAATCGGAAATTATTAGCTTATGACGTGTTGAGTCGGTGGTTCAATTCAAGGGCCAAATCCGTATTTCGGGGTAAAAGGATGAGTTCAAAATAAAAACAAATGTCTTAGTGGACAATTCATGGTTCGACACATGTGGCATAATGGTTTCAAAAATAAATTGTTGGCGAAGATCGTAAGTTGGGCAGATCCATTTTTATAGAAGGCAATGAAGTTTGAATTAATTAAAAAAATTGTGGTGAATTTTTTAGGTTGTTTGGATACTACAGAGGAAATCGTGGATTGAATCTTGAAGGAAAAGTTCTGGCAGAGAGGAATATTTTTGCGCACCAAATTATTACTATTGGTGTGCTAATGCGCTCGCCTATCCATGTATGTTGCAAGATGCATGATTCAACACTGCCCACTCTAATTCTAGGCTCCCTTTATGCAATCTTCAGTGCTACCATGATATACATGTTGTTACACATACTGTCTCCACTTGTTAACATTGCAGAACTCGATTGATGTGTTTTATGCCGCCTCTCAAGAGCATGGGCACACAAGCACACTCAAATAGTGTGGTTAATGTTATTACTATTGCACCGAGGTATATTCTGGTTGTAAATATGCCTTGCATCTCTTCTTTTGTTTCACGATCACAAAAACACCGAAACATCCATTAAAGATAACTTACTGCAATTTTATTTCCGGATCACCATTGCAAGAAATCGCACCAGTTTAGATAAACATTTTTAAAACACATTTTCTAAGAAAACCTAGGAAAATTAAAAAAATCCAAGACATGGGTTTTTTCGGGAACAGGGTAAACTAGGTAACTTAGAAATGATATTCTGAATTTCACAACCGTTCGAGTGAATTTTATTGTTCTTCGGAGCCTTAGTTTCGAGATTGCGTGAGAAAAACAAATTTTTGGATTTACTACAAAGTTGCAGCCATGATCTGATTTCTCTGATCTTCAGGAGAAATATCTTTAGCACAGATGAGGATTCAATAATGGCTTGCAGAATAATTGGAAAATTATTTAGACAATTTTTGAACATTTGGCATTAATATTGTTGTTGTTTATTTTTCTATGAAGTTTTAACTTGTAGGGCACATCAAATCTTTGTGATGCCAATCATTTTACCAAGCACAATGCATGAAGTCATCCGACAACAGGGAGTTATTTTATTTTTCATGGTTATTTCTTAAAAATGGATTGTTATCGGTATCATGAATTAAACCTAATATAACACTTTTGATTTTCCTTAATTTGTTTCATTTGACATTCAATTTTTGCGTAAGAATCAGAAAGAAATTAGCTATTTCCTTTTTAACACACTTATGTTCTTTGTGTCTAGTTTTTTTTTTGCAGGTTTAGAATGATTGAATGATCAACAAGGAGATTAAATTGTGATGATAATTAGTCTTCAAAAGACCAATCTCATGAGAAACATAAGAACAAGTCCATGTCCATATTCATCAAAATTATTACTCTTCCTCCCTTTTGAATTATAAATCCAACCAAGCAATTTAAAGCAAGCCATAATTAGTTTTCCTAGCAAGAGTTAGTTGTTCGTTTTCCTTCATTCACATACACTTTCCATCTACTCCATAAATAAAAGCAAGAATCTTACTTTCATGCTTATTGCCCATTGTCATTATTATTTTCCATTGTCATCTCCCATTTTCATTTTCCTTTTCCTATCCTTTTCATTTCGCAATTAAACCCTGCTTCAATGCAAATTATTGAGTCCATAGTCCTTTGAGTCTAAAATCCTTGCAAAAACACCTTGAGGCTTGCATGCCTTAATGGCAAGTCCTCATGCCGATGAACAATGGGAATACATCAATGTCCATTATTCATCAGATATTTTAGGTACTCGACAACAACAAAATTATTCGTACTTGGCATGATGTGTTTGGACATCTTGACTCTCATTGTCATCAATGGTGAGAGTTCTCTTGTTGACTAGTGGCATCCATTAATGGCCACTAAATCAACAATTTCCTACTATGTTCGACATCAGAACATCTATTCACATAGTAGGAATTGTGCCAATGAGTTTTCAAGACATGAAGACTATCATTTTCAGCATTTTGGAGCAAATGTAGAAGACATGCATTTGCGGAATCAACTAACAGATGTAGAATCCAATAAAAACTGTAGAAACAAATAACAGTTGCAGAGTCAAATGGTAGCAACAGAATCAACACCATTCTGCATCAAATTCAACAAGTTTTAATAAAAGCAATAAAAAGTCATCTTGACTCTTTTCTCCATGACTTATCTAGCCACTTGAAGAAAATTATGATCAGAATTTTGCAACCACCACACATGCAGCTCATCCATTTACAAATGGTAAGTTAAGGTATGTCATTTCGTAACATTTTACCATAAAATTCCTTGAAAAGCTAGAATGATAATTTTTGGAAAAAAACATTTCTCTTCCTCATCTCATAAAATTTCCAATATCATCAGTTGGGGGGGGGGGATACATTCATGTCCATATTTTTCCATATTCATACCACATTAAAAAGCCCACATACTTTCAAATGATATTAACCATTACATTATTGTTATGAGCATACAAAGGCTTTTCAAAAGTACTAAATAGATAATTGGATATAAACATAATCATGGTTGTCACACAAGAACCAACCATCATGCAATCCAATAAAGATATACTTTGCAACAATAATAAACTTATCATTATGCAAAGTTCAAAGATAAAAAATGAATGCAACAGCAAAATATGGTTGTAACACAAGAACCGACCATGTTGCAATTCAACTAAAAGACTTTGCAGAAGTATGAAGTTATCAAATGATATCATGCAAAGTTAAGCCAAAGCTCAAGGATAAAAAAAAATTAATATAATATATTGCATGAGGACATGCAATAGCTTCAGTTGGGGGGTATGTTGGGCATTGAAATTCTCATTCACTTCCATTACTTTTTCACTTATATTTCCATATTGTCACCTTCACTCCACCTCCATTTCATTACATTTACCTTATCATTATCATTATTGGGTTACATTTATGTTTTTCCAAACATTATTAATTCTTAACATTTTTAAATGAATTTATGGTTAAAAATTAGAAAATAATGTGCATATGCTTCTACCTAACAAGTGGAATGAGATTGTTGACATGTGTAGGTCAAAACGAAGCTTCTAAAAGACCTTTATGTGGCCTCTCAAAACCAAATTCGAATTTAAGTGGAGAAGATCATGGGATCATAAGGATATGTGTCTCATTTCCTATTTGTATTGAAACTCTAAGAAGATATGTGTCTTATCGTTTCCTATTTTGATTGTAGCTCTACAGATATAGGGAAAGATTCATGGACTCTCATTAATGAGATAACTTCTCATCTTTTTGTATAAATAAGGGAAGTTTTCTCCTATCATTTTATGTGTAAAGATGGGGAATTGGTCATGTTTTGAATAAGGAAGAAGGCTTGCATTTGGAGCTTCTCAACTTTCCATCCTCATACTTTTGGATTGGCCATCTACAATGTGTGAGATTCATTTGTTTTCATAGATTAAGATTTATTTGCTTTCATAGATTGAGATTTATTGCTTTCTTAATTACTGTGTAATCTTATGCTAATCAAAGCATCTCAAGAAAACAATTTTCTCTTTTGGAAAATTGGATTGTGTTTGAAGCATTGGAGGATACAATGATCTTAGTTTTCCTTTACATGTTTCTGCAATGCTTTCTTAGGATTAAGTTTTACATTCACTATTTAACCTTATTTAGAGAATTTCAAGAAGGTAGTTCTTCCAAAATTGATTGCTTGAGGCATTCAGAATAGATAGTGATTTAGTTTCGTTTCTCATGCTTTTATCATGCTTTCTAGATTAAATTTCTTATCTATCGTGTCATGTCATGTTCAACATTCCAAGAAGGTAACCCTTTTGAAATTGATTGCTTAAAAACATTAGATTACATAGTGATTACAAGTTTTTACATGTTTTCTTTTGCATGCTTTCTTTATGCTTTTCTAGATCATGTTTTCTTTCATTTAATGTATAATCAAGTACTTAATCACTTCAAGAATATTTCTTCCTAAATTGAATGGTTCATGGGTATTTGATCATACAATAGATCATAGTTGTCTTTTCCAATTGTTTTAGATTGTCATTGATTTTTTGCTTTCAATCCATGAATAGGATTTGAAGAGAGATTCCATACAGGCTGGAAGAGTATTTTTAATTAATGGAAAAACCTGTGAGCAATTTTTGAAACCGACGTTTCGGACTAGCTAGGTGACTCCATCATCAGGGTAATGAGATCTCCATCTGACGTTTCGGACTAGCTAGGTGAGTCCATCATCAGGGTAATGAGATCTGCATCCGACGTTTCGGACTAGCTAGGTGAGTCCATCATCAGGGTAATGAGATCTGCATTCGACGTTTCAGAATAGCTAGGTGAGTCCATCATCAGGGTAATGAGATCTGCATCCGACGTTTCGGACTAGCTAGGTGAGTCCATCACATTGCTTAAAAACATTAGATTACACAGTGATTGCAAGTTTTTACATGTTTTCTTTTGCATGCTTTCTTTATGCTTTTCTAGATCATGTTTTCTTTCATTTAATGTATAATCAAGTACTTAATCACTTCAAGAATATTTCTTCCTAAATTGAATGGTTCATGGGTATTTGATCATACAATAGATCATAGTTGTCTTTTCCAATTGTTTTAGATTGTCATTGATTTTTTACTTTCAATCCATGAATAGGATTTGAAGAGAGATTCCATACAGGCTGGAAGAGTATTTTTAATTAATGGAAAAACCTGTGAGCAATTTTTGAAACCTACGTTTCAGACTAGCTAGGTTAGTCCATGATCAGGGTAATGAGATCTGCATCCGACGTTTCAGACTAGCTAGGTGAGTCCATCATCAGGGTAAGGAGATCTGCATCCGATGTTTCAGAATAGCTAGGTGAGTCCATCATCAGGGTAACGAGATCTGCATCCGACGTTTCGGACTAGCTAGGTGAGTCCATCATCTGGGTAATGAGATCTGCATCCGACGTTTCGGACTAGCTAGGTGAGTCCATCATCAGGGTAATGAGATCTGCATCCGACATTCCGGACTAGCTGGGTGAGTCCATCATCTGGGTAATGAGATTTGCATCCGACGTTTCGAACTAGCTGGGTGAGTCCATCATCAGGGTAATGAGATCTGCATCCGACGTTTCGAACTAGCTGGTTGAGTCCATCATCAGGGTAATGAGATCTGCATCCGACGTTTCGGACTAGCTAGGTGAGTCCATCATCAGGGTAATGAGATCTGCATCCGACGTTTCGGACTAGCTAGGTGAGTCCATCATCAGGGTAATGAGATCTGCATCCGACGTTTCGGACTAGCTAGGTGAGTCCATCATAAGGGTAATGAGATCTGCATCCGACTTTTCGGACTAGCTAGGTGAGTCCATCATCAGGGGAATGAGATCTGCATCCAACTTTTCGGACTAGCTAGGTGAGTCCATCATCAGGGTAATGAGATCTGCATCCGACATTTCGGACTAGCTAGGTGAGTCCATCATCAGGGTAATGAGATATGCATCCGACATTTCGGACTAGCTAGGTGAGTCCATCATCAAGGTAATGAGATCTGCATCCGACGTTTCAGACTAGCTAGGTGACTCCATCATCAGGGTAATGAGATCTGCATCCGACGTTTCGAACTAGCTAGGTGAGTCCATCATCAGGGTAATGAGATCTGCATCCGACGTTTCAGGCTAGCTAGGTGAGTCCATCATCAGGGTAATGAGATCTGCATCCGACGTTCCAGACCAGCTAGGTGATTCCATCATCAGGGTAATGAGATCTGCATCCGACGTTTCGGACTAGCTAGGTGAGTCCATCATCAGGGTAATGAGATCTGCATCCGACGTTTCGGACTAGCTAGGTGAGTCCATCATCAGGGTAATGAGATCTGCATCCGACGTTTCAGACTAGCTAGTTGAGTCCATCATCAGGGTAATGAGATCTGCATCCGACGTTTCGGACTAGCTAGGTGAGTCCATCATCACGGTAATGAGATCTGCATCCGACGTTTCGGACTAGCTAGGTGAGTCCATCATCGGGGTAATGAGATCTGCATCCGACGTTTCGGACTAGCTAGGTGAGTCCATCATCAGGGTAATGAGATCTGCATCCGACGTTTCGGACTAGCTAGGTGAGTCCATCATCAGGGTAATGAGATCTGCATCCGCCGTTTCGGACTAGCTAGGTGAGTCCATTATCAGGGTAATGAGATCTGCATCCGACGTTTCAGACTATCTAGGTGAGTCCATCATCAGGGTAATGAGATCTGCATCCGACGTTTCGGACTAGCTAGGTGAGTCCATCATTAGGGTAATGAGATCTGCATCCAACGTTTCGGACTAGCTAGGTGAGTCCATCATCAGGGTAATGAGATCTGCATCCGACGTTTCAGACTAGCTAGGTGAGTCCATGATCAGTGTAACGAGATCTGCATCCGACGTTTCGGACCAGCTAGGTGAGTCCATCATCACGATAACGAGATCTCCATCCGACGTTTCGGACTAGCTAGGTGAGTCCATCATCAAGGTAATGAGATCTGCATCCGACGTTTTGGACTAGCTAGGTGAGTCCACCAGCAGGGTAATGAGATCTGCATCCAACTTTTCTGACTAGCTAGGTGAGTCCATCATCAGGGTAATGAGATCTGCATCCAATGTTTCGGACTAGCTAGGTGAGTCCATCATCAGCGTAATGAGATATGCATCCGACGTTTCGGACTAGCTAGGTGAGTTCATCATCAGGGTAATGAGATCTGCATCCGACGTTTCGGACTAGCTAGGTGAGTCCATCATCAGGGTAATGAGATCTGCATCCGACGTTTTGGACTAGCTAGGTGAGTCCATCATCAGGGTAATGAGATCTGCATCCGAAGTTTCGGACTAGCTAGGTGAGTCCATCATCAGGGTAATGAGATCTGCATCCGACGTTTCGGACTAGCTAGGTGAGTCCATCATCAGGGTAATGAGATCTGCATCCGACGTTTCGGACTAGCTAGGTGAGTCCATCATCAGGGTAGTGAGATCTGCATCCGACGTTTCGGACTAGCTAGGTGAGTCCATCATCAGGGTAATTAGATCTGCATCCAACGTTTCGGACTAGCTAGGTGAGTCCATCATCAGGGTAATGAGATCTGCATCCGACGTTTCGGACTAGCTAGATGAGTCCATCATCAGGGTAATGAGATCTGCATCCGACGTTTCGGACTAGCTAGGTGAGTCCATCATCAGGGTAATGAGATCGGCATCCGACGTTTTGGACTAGATAGGTGAGTCCATCATCAGGGTAATGAGATCTGCATCCGACGTTTCGGACTAGCTAGGTGAGTCCATCATCAGGGTAATGAGATCTACATCCGACGTTTCGGACTAGCTAGGTGAGTCCATCATCAGGGTACTGAGATCCGCATCCGACGTTTCGTACTAGCTAGGTGAGTCCATCATCAGGGTAATGAGATTTGCATCCAACGTTTCGGACTAGCTAGGTGAGTCCATCATCAGGGTAATGAGATCTGCATCTGACGTTTCGGACTAGCTAGGTGAGTCCATCATCAGGGTAATGAGATTTGCATCCGATGTTTCGGACTAGCTAGGTGATTCCGTCATCAGGGTAATGAGATCTGCATCTGACGTTTCGGACTAGCTAGGTGAGTCCATCATCAGGGTAATGAGATCTGCATCCGACGTTTCAGACTAGCTAGGTGAGTCCATCATCAGGGTAATGAGATCTGCATCCGACGTTTCAGACTAGCTAGGTGAGTCCATCATCAGGGTAATGAGATCTGCATCCGATGTTTCGGACTATCTAGGTGAGTCCATCATTAGGGTAATGAGATCTGCATCTGACGTTTCGGACTAGCTAGGTGAGTCCATCATCAGGGTAATGAAATCTGCATCCGACGTTTCCGACTAGCTAGGTGAGTCCATCATCAGGGTAATGAGATCTGCATCTGACGTTTCGGACTAGCTAGGTGAGTCCATCATCAGGGTAATGAGATCTGCATCCGATGTTTCGGACTAGCTAGGTGAGTCCATCATCAGGGTAATGAGATCTGCATCCGACGTTTCGGACTAGCTAGGTGAGTCCATCATCAGGGTAATGAGATCTACATCTGGCGTTTCGGACTAGCTAGGTGAGTCCATCGTCAGGGTAATGAGATTTGCATCCGACGTTTCGGACTAGCTAGGTGAGTCCATCAGGGTAATGAGATATGCATCCGACGTTTCGAACTAGCTAGGTGAGTCCATCATCAGGGTAATGAGATCTGCATCCGACGTTTCGGACAAGCTAGGTGAGTCCATCATCAGGGTAATGAGATCTGCATCCGACGTTTCAGACTAGCTAGGTGAGTCCATCATCAGGGTAATGAGATCTGCATCCGACGTTTCGGACTAGCTAGGTCAGTCCATCATCAGGGTAATGAGATCTGCATCCGACGTTTCAGACTAGCTAGTTGAGTCCATCATCTGGGTAATGAGATCTGCATCCAACGTTTCGGACTAGCTAGGTGAGTCCATCATCAGGGTAATGAGATTTTCATTCGACGTTTCGGACTAGCTAGGTGAGTCCATCATCAGGGTAATGAGATCTGCATCCGACGTTTCAGACTAGCTAGGTGAGTCCATCATCAGGGTAATGAGATCTGCATCCGACGTTTCAGACTAGCTAGGTGAGTCCATATCCTTATGATTTTGATCAAGAGCTTTCAAGGATAAGAAAGGAAGTGATTTCATTTTTCATGTTTTCATATGAATGCAATTGTATTTAGATTAATGCTCTATTTTTCATAGATTAGTTCATGTACATTTCCTTTTCTTCCTTCTTTTTCATAGCTTAATAATTTCATTTAGAGTAATTCCTAGTTTAGTTTCTTCCATCAAAACATTTACTTTTATTCATTCTTTAGAAATTAGTTTTCAACATTAAAATTCATTAGATTTTGTCCATTAACATTTAAAGATTCCATCCAGGAGCATAACTTTCATTTCTTAGATTAATTTCCTTAGGAATAAGAAACAAAACCCCAAAACAACATAAAAACATACTCAACGATGTAAGAAACAAGGTTAACTAAGAACATATTGTGCACCACACTTCTTTAGTTTACTAACCCTGGTCGAGAATTTATGTTAGCAATTTAAGACATTAAATTGACTAAACACTTGGCTTTAGTTGAACATAAATACATAGTGCTCTACTTTTTATTGCTACATGTTATTACCCTAGATCCAAGACTGAATGCATAACCCGTGATAGATCATCAATCATCTAGGTTACCTACCCAATCAGAGTTTGAAAAACCTGCTAAGGTAACATCAGATGTATCAGTGTATAAAATGTTGTAATCACAAGTACCATGAAGATACCTCAGTACAATTTTCGCTGCTACCCAATGACTTTCAAGAGGCTTAGACATAAACTGGCTCATCACACTAACAGAGTATCCTAAGTCTGGTCTAGTTGTAGTCAAATATATCAGACTACCAACTAACTTCCTATACAAAGTAGCATCCACCTCCTTAGAGCCATCATCTCTGCACAACTTCAGGTTCTGTTGTAAAGGTATTAATGTTTTCTTACACTGTTCCATTCTGAACTTTTTGAACGACCCTCTCACATACTTCCCTTCAGTAAGGAAAGTCTACCCAAAGTCTCTCCACACTTCCAGACCTAGATAATAATGTAAACTTCTGAGGTCTTTCATCTCAAAAACTTGTGACATATGCAATTTTATTTCTTTGATTAATGCATATGCATTACCTGTTATAATCATGTCATCCACATATAAGAAAATCCAAATTATCTACCCCTATTCATCATACATGGTATATAGATTGGATCATTCTTACTCCTCTGAAAACCATGCTGTAAGAAAATTGAATCAATCTTCTTGTACCAAGACCTGCGTGCCTATTTTAAACCATAAAGGGTCTTTTTCAATCTACAAAAAAAATGCTTCTACCCTTGTTGAACAAACCCTTCAGGCTACATTAAATAAAACTCTTCTTTTAAATCACCATTTAAAAATGCAGAGTTAACATCTAACTGTTACATATCCCACTCATGTTTTTCGCTACTGCAATTAACATTCTAATAGTATTCAGTTTGGCTACCAAAGCAAAGGTTTCTTCATATTCAACTCCCTATTTATGTGAATAACCCTTTGCTATGAGTCTAGCTTTAAACTTTTCTATACTCCCATCTGCATTAAATTTAGGTTTGTAAAGCCACTTGAAACCTATGGGTATTTTTTCTTTAGGCAATTCAATTAGTTATCAAGCATTATTTTTTATAATAGATTCAAATTATTCATTCATTACAGCCCTCCACTCTTGAGATTGACTAGCTTATTTATAATTTGTGAGTTCTGTAACATCTAAAATCTTTGAGATTAAAGCATATTCTATCAATCTGGTTGGTAGTTGAGTCTTTCTACCTGACCTTCTCAGTAATAGACTCACCTCAAATCTGTCTGCTTCAGAGCTTAGCGGGATCGACTTACTGATTGCATCACTTGCCTCTTCCCCATTGTCCTACTATTGTTGTTGTTGTTGCCACTGCTGCAGCATGTCATCACTGGTTTCTTCCATCATCAATGGAATGTGGCACTCTTCAAGTGTGTTCTCCTTATTTCCTTCCTGAATATACTCATGAAATAACACATCTTGAATCGAAAAAACTTTATGAGTCATAGGATTAAACAACTTGTAAGCTATAAACTCATTACAGTATCCTACAAGGATGCATTTCATGGCCTTAGGATCTAACTCCTTCCTATCCTCTTTGGGAATATGGGCAAAGTTTTTTGACCCTAAAACCCTTAAATGATTCACTACAAGATTATATCCATAAAATGCTTCAAAAGGAGTTTACAAATTGATACTTTTAGTTGGACTCCTATTTTTCAAGTATACTGCAGTGTTGATGGCTTCCGCCCAAAAACCATTAGATATACCCTTACCTTGAAGCATACTTTGTGCACACTTGACAAGGGTTGTGTTCCTACATTCAACAACTCCATTCTGTTGTGATTTGTAAGGTACTGTGTACTGTTGAATAATCCCATGATTCTTGCAAAATTTCATGAAATCTCCAAATTTGTATTCTCCCGCTTAATTAGAGTGAAGAATCTTGATGAATTTCCCTGTCTACTTTCCCACCATATTATTGAATTCTTTAAAGTATTGAAATTTCTAACTCTTCTTTCTAATAAACTATACCCAAGAGAATCAAGTGCAATCATCAGTAAAGAGTAGAAAATAATATGCACCACCTAGTGACCTAGTCTTCATAGGGCCACATATATCTGTATGCACAAGCTCTGGAATATCTCTTTTCTTCCTATCAGAATTCAAAGGAAACTCTTCTCTATTAATTTTCCCTAATGCACATCCATCACAATCTAAATGAACATTTTGAAAAGAAGGTAATCCATCAACCATATCTTTTATTTGTAGCAACATGAGATCTTGTAGGTTCAGATGATCGAATCTTTGATGCCAAACATTCTCGGTTGTCAGTCCTATTGAAGCTATAGCTTGGTGTGGCATGCTATTGACATTAAACCTATACAGGCCTCCCAAACACACTTTTGATGCAATTGGTTCCTTCATGTTGTCCTTTGAGACATAATTTGATCTGAAGAATTTGACTTGCAGGTCTTGATCTGCCATCATTGAAATAGGGAAAAAGTTCTTCTTGATCCCAGGTACATACATCACATTTTTAATAAATTTTATGTTACCATCAGGTAACATCACCGGAATATCACCATACCCATTGATTTGATAAGCTTTGTCATCACTTAGATATATGCTAGCTCCACAAGTAGTTTCTTCAAAAATTTTGAACCAATGCCTATTATCTGTCATATGTGAAGACGCGCCTGAATCTACGAACCATATTTCGAACTCATCCTCCTTAATAGCTGAAAGAGCATAATGAGCTACAAATAATTGAAGATCATGACTGTGACCTTGATCGACAATGTGCCTTGTGTGTTTTCTCTATTTAATTCTAGCCTCATCTTTTTGTCTCTTAAAACAAAACTTAGCAAAGTGACTGGTTTTCCCACTGTAAAAACATTTAATTTCAGATTTATTTGGAGACATACCTCTAAATGGTCTCTTCTGAAAAACGCCACCACCTTTCTATCCATGTGGTTGTTTCCCTTTGTATGGATTCTTCTTCACCATCAGGGCAAGATCGACACTCTATGGTCTCAAATTTTGTTGCCACTCTTCTTCCTATATCAGGATTCCTGTTAGCTCTTTGAATCTGAGGGTTTCCTTCCTTGGAGACAAGCCTGTGATGAACATATAGTATTCATTTGTCATCTCGTTCAATGTAATTGTGACAAGATTGGGACTAGACACCTTCTCCCCAATGTCTCCCAATATATCCTTCTCGTCCTTGACCCGCACAATGTATCCGACAATGGAATCATTCTCCTCCATACTCATGGAAAGAAACTTCCCTTTGAGTGATAAGATGTGATTGGTGTTCTGTGTCTAGTAGAGGTTCTTGAGTGTAGTCCATATGTCAATCAATGATTTACAGTCTCTGATATGTGGGATAATATTGTCTTTAACATATATTTTCAATAATACTTTCACCTTATTCTCCCTTTTATCCCAATCCTACATTAGTGCTACGATACCACCTGCGGCCATGGTTGACTTTTTCTCATCGCCACTAACGATCAACCAAGCTCTTGATCCCTCACGCAATGTTTGTAGCTTGAATTTACAATTGCTATAATTGGTCCCATTGAGTTTATTAGACTCATTGACATAAGCTTCTGTAAAATTGTTCATTTTCAACTCATCGATATGCCAATCCCTCAATCTACAGTCAATTCTCAACAAGTGAACAATTACAAGCTACAAAATAAATTCTCAAAACAGAACCTGTGATTCGATCACAGATCTTCCACCAAACTACCTGATCTGCCTCTGATCTGGTTGATTTACCATGAATCTACCATGATCTCTGTGTTTGCAACTCAGATCTGCCACCAAACTTCCCAATATGAAGCTCGGAACCACAAAAAACATGCCATCACTCTTTTAGACTGAAAATAAATGATGATTTAAAATCCCTCTAAGGAGAGGTCGATCATCATGGGTTTGACCTTGAGATCTGTGATGATCATCTCTTCTATCAGGATGAAAACAATGATGACTTCTTTGTGCTCAGCTGGATATATGCTGAGACCTGTGAGAAAATATATTTCTCCTGTGAGTAAGGTACGTCACTCACGACCACCTAGACTCTAGAAATGCGAGCACTAAGGCTCCTATGTTGCCACTAGGGCACTGTAGCCATGAAGGCTCTATAGCCACTAGGTACCTAATGTAGCCAATAAGGCTCTATAGGTAAATCAAGCTCCCCAGATCTGAGCACTAATACCATGTTAGAAAAATGGAAATAAAACAAATGAATTGAATTAACTAGCAGCTCAAAGGTGAGCAAGCTACACCTGGAGACTGCACAAACTAGATCGTACACTCTCATTTTCAATTAACCGAACATAATACAATAAATACATCTCAAAAGAATAGGGAGGTGAGAACAAACTCCTACAACCTAGGAATTAATTCTAACTTAAGGAGTTACGTTACAACTATGTAACCATTTCTCCCTTAATAAAATATAATATTAATTATTTTAAACTATAGCTTATCTCTCATAAGTGATGTGGCAGCTACATGGCTATGAACTTTGTTAAAATGAGGCTCAAGGGCCTATTTCTTATTGAAAAACATGAGGAAACCCTAAACAACTAAAATCCTAACCCCAGGAGATGTAATGCCAAGCGTTTGTGGGCCTCGTTGGGGTTAGTTGGGAAGCCAACATCCTGGGGTCATAACTTGGTCATATTATATCCATTTGGCATGCACGATACATTGTTGGAAAGGCCTCTCTGATACTACAGGTTTTTCCACAGGCCTTTGCCTCTAGCTATGGGCTTGCAGCAGACGTCAAGAAAATGTTAGGATATTTTGACACATAGGAAATAGTTAACTATAACTTGGTCTAGTATAGAGTTAGGTAAAGTGTGTTTCTTTACTATGTACATTTTGTAACTTACAATCCGACGGTCACGGTATGTAGTGATCCAACGGTTCATTCTCTCCTCGGTATTACCGACACTTGATCCGTGGCTTAACACCTGATTGGTCCATGATCTCTATTTAAAGAGAATGGAGGGTCATTTGTAGGTTAACCTTCCATGAGAGAAGCTTATGTAAATTTTCATTCTTTTGTTAATAAATTGCCTGAAGTGGCCGCATTGGCTCAGGCCGTGGACTATTTCCCTCTTTGAGGGTTTTAACCATGTCAAAGGTGTATTGATCTATGATCTGTTTGTGAGCGGTGTCCTTTGGTGTTCTGTCTGAGGAACTTACCCTGTAAATTCCTACATGGTATCAAAGCTATTTGAGGGTCACATCCGTTGGTGATCCAAATATGAAGCTGGTAGAACTGCATCCGACTGTCGTTTCCTAGATCTACTATTTCTGACTACTTTCAGGCCGAGAGGACTGCTCTATTATGTTGGGAGCATCTATTTCAGTGACGTACCCCTTTTGTTTCACGCGAAAAGGTTTCCGGTAGCCCTAGCTACGTCATTTTTAAGATGTGGAGGTATACAATGTTTATTTGCAGTTTACAGTTATTTTCTCTCTATTTATTTCGGTTTCGGTTTATTTAGCTTTTTGTTTTTTATTATCGCATCTATACCTTTCATTTCTGCGTATTCTCTTTTCCCTGCAACTCTGTGTGATCTGGGCAAATCAGAAACAGAAAGGAAGGATTTTTCTCATGCGTATGCTCTTTTCCGCTGCGCCTTAGTGTGATCTCAGAAAATCAGAAACATTGAGGAAAATATTTAGTTTCCGGATAAAGCTAACTTCGAGCCGCAAGGTTTTTTTTTTTTTGTATGTCCATGTTGGGTTTTGGGTTTTTTTTTTGTAGGGAAAAAGAGCTTTCTCAAAACAAGCACACAACCCAAATCTTCAACCCCCCCCCCCTCTCTCTTCCCGCACTTCGTCGGCATCTTCATCAAATTTTCTTCAAAAAGCCATAACTTCTTCATCCGGAAGCCGTTTTTTTTTTAACCAGCCTAATTTTTCGAGATATTTCCATTCGAGCACTTAGTTTCAACATATATAGCTTCAAGTTCTATTAAAATGGAAAGTCCATGCCAGGTTATTCTTGACAGCACCAACTACTTTCAATGGTGGTCCTACATTGTGGATTTACTTAGAAGTAAAGGTCTCTACAGAATAGCCTCAGGCCAAGAAACCAAACTGAAACATGAAGATAAGGAAGCAAAATGGGAAAATAGGCAAGATCAAGAACATGGGTTGATACGGATGTCTATTTCTCCAGATCTTAGATTCCATATTGCAGAACTTGATACTCCTGAAGAAGCAATGAAACAGATCACTAAAGTTTTTGGAATTAAAAATGAACTTAAATCCCATCAACTCGAAAATGAGTTGCTTACATTAGACCCCAATAATTTTTCTTGCATTGAAGATTTTTTGTCCAAGTTCAACACCCTTAGACTTCTCTTGGAAGGTGTTAAGATTAAGAAAGAAGATAGCAGCCTTATCTATTCCATTCTTACTAAGTTGGCACCAGCCTATTCTGTGCTTGTTTCCACCTTCCATTCTACAAGAGAAGCCTTCATTTCTCAATGACAAGCCTACAAGTACCCTTCCTTTGATTCCTTTTGTGATTCTTTAATAAGAGAACAAGAAAAACTCTTACACCTTGGTCTTCTTAATCTTGGAAACTCTTCTAAGAAAGTGTTAGCCACCTAGTAGCAACCAAATTCAAAGAATCCTAAGAAGTTGTATCCTAAAACGAATGGTCCTAAACCAAACAAGGGTCCTAAGCAATTTCAACCTCAAAATGAAAAATCATTTCAACAAAATGATGAGACAAATAAAAACAAAGGGAAGAAGACTGATATACATTGCAACTTTTGTAATCGAGATGGCCACTTAGAATCCACATGCTTTAAGAAGATGGAAACCTTGGAAGCAGCAATGAAGAAGCATAATATCCATTTGGAGCACTCTTCAACTTCAACTTCATCTTCAGGAATGGCACTTTCTGCATGCGGTTGTCAAGCATCTCAGTCTGGCTATGCACTAAATGTATCTTCTTCTTCTCATTCTCATGAGTGGCTCATTGATTCTGGAGCTTCTTATCACATGGCCAAAAACAAAGCCATGTTTTCTTCTTTAAATGTTTGTAACACCAAAAATATATATGTTGGTGATGATAGATCTCTTAGTCTTGTAGGGACTGGAACTGTTCATATATACAATGGTCAATTTAACGATGTACTATGTGTTCCAACCTTATCCTGCAACCTTCCATTTGTATATGAGATAACTCATTCAGGTGAAGGTAAAATCGTTGAATTTTCACCTCAAGATGTTGTAATTAAGGACCTAAGAGATCCTAGACAGATTTTAGCTACTGCCATTGCTGATGATTCTACAAGGTTCTATAAGTTTCACAACTTTGGGTCATCAAATCTTCCCTCGGTATTTGTTGCTCATAATGATGAAGTGAGCAAACTTTGGCATGAGCGATTTGGTCACTTAAACTATCGCTCTCTTCAGAATCTATGTGAAGAAAATATGGTAACAGGTCTTCCAATGGTATCTTGCAGAGATGGTGTTTGTTCCGGATGTGTACTCGGAAAACATCATCGAGACAGTTTTGAAAAACGTGCCTCTTGGCATGCCCAACCCCTTTACAGCTCGTGCATAGTGATTTATGTGGTCCACTTCTAGTTGTTTCATTCTTTGGCTACAAGTATTTCTTAACTTTCATTGATGATTTCTCCATACGCACTTGGGTATACTTCTTAAAACTCAAGAGTGAAGTATTTAACATGTTCTTGGCCTTTAAGGCCTTTGTTGAAAAACAATATGGACATCAAATTCTTAAGCTAAGACCTGATAATGGCAGAGAATATGTCAACAACAAATTCATCAACTTTTGCACTGAGAATGGAATTCAAATGAAACATATTGTTCCATATAATCCACAACAAAATGGTGTAGCTGAAAGGAAGAATCACACCTCAAAGGAAATGGCTAATTGTATGCTTCAATCTAAAGGACTTAGTCTTAATTATTGGGCAGAAGCAATTAACTGTGCAAATTACATAATAAATTGAACCCCTACTAAGGTTTTAAAGGATATCACTCCAGAAGAAGCATGGAGCTCAATTAAACCAGATGTAAGTCACTTTCGTGTTTTTGGAAGTGAAGCATGTGCCCATATTCCAGATGAGAAACATAAAGCTTTAGAACCTAAGAGTGAAAAATGTATTTTTGTTGGACATTCTGAAGACATCAAAGGATATAGACTTATTCCACTTAAGTCCAAAAATGTTATCATTAGAAGAGATGTAAAGTTTGCTGAAAATATATCGGCCTACGAGCCTAGTTCGGTGGATGTGCCACCTCTCCCTATCTCATCTACTTTTGAAAATATTTCTTCTTCAGATGATGAAAGCGAGGATTTAAATCCTCCCCCACCTTCTCAGGATCCTCCTTCAGCTCCTCAGCTTCCAAAATGTGTCCATGCTACTCGCGATGTAGTAGGTGATCTTGCCGGTGATCCTACAGATCAGCTGTTGGCATTATGATACATATGTTGTACTTGATGGCAACCCACTCATCTCAGATAATAAATTATATGCAGAGAAAAGTTTATTTCATGTAGAGAAAAGTTCACGCACTTTTATGCAGAGAAAAGTTTATTTCATGTAGAGAAAATTTTATTTCATGTAGAGAAAAAGTTCATGCACTTTCATGCAAGGAAAAGCGCGTATATGTTAGAGAACTTACCTTTGGTCCATGGTAGTAAGTCCTTGGTATTTGAACCTATGAGGAAAAGCGCGTATATGTTGGAGAACTTACCTTTGGTCCATGGTAGTTAGTCCTTGGTATTTGAACCTATAAGGAAAAGCGCGTATATGTTGGAGAAGTTACCTTTGGTCCATGGTAGTTAGTCCTTGGTATTTGAACCTATGAGGAAAAGTGCGTATATGTTGGAGAACTTACCTTTGGTCCATGGTAGTTAGTCCTTGGTATTTGAACCTATGGTTTTGGACCATGGTACTTCGTCAAAAGTGTTGATCTCATGTACTTTCATGGTTGGTTCATGGTATTAGTCCAACAGTTTTTTGATCCTATGGTTTTGGCCCGTGGTATTGTGGAAGGCCTAAGTCTATATAAAGCAAAGGAGATCACTTGGCTAATTCATCCTTGCAATTGAATATATTAAGATCTGAAATATTGGGTTATTGTTTTGAAAGTTTTACCTATGAAAGTGAAGTTGAAAGCGAATCTGTGAAGGGTGATCCCTCGAGTGCTACAGCTGCAGAAGTGGGGAGGCGCCACAGAAGGTGCAGTGCGGAGACACCACAGAAGGCGCAGTGCGGAGACACCACAGAAGGTGCAGTGCGGAGACGCCACAGAGGCGCCACAGAAGGCACAGTGCGGAGGCGCCACAGAAGGCGCAGTGCGGAGGCGCCACAGAAGGCGCAGTGCGGAGACGCCACAGAGGCGCCACAGAAGGCGCAGTGCAGAGGCGCCATAGAAGGCGCAGTGCGGAGGTGCCACAGAAGGCACAGTGCAGAGGCGCCACAGAAGGCGCAGTGCGGAGGCGCCACAGAAGGCGCAGTGCAGAGGCGCCACAGAAGGCGTAGTGCAGAGGTGCCACAGAAGGCGTAGTGCAGAGGCGCCACAGAAGGCGTAGTGCGGAGACGCCACAGAGGCGCCACAGAAGGTGCAGTGCGGAGGTGCCACAGAAGGCGCAGTACGGAGGTGCCACAGAAGGCACAGTGCGGAGACGCCACAGAGGCGCCATAGAAGGCGCACTACGAAGGTGCCACAGAAGGCGCAAGTGCGGTGGTCGCGGCACCACAGAAGGCGCAGGTGCGGAGGTAGTACAGATATTCACAGATCTATACCAGTGAAGTTGCGATCCCTGCTTAAGATTTGTTTAAACTGCCTTTGACTATTTTGCAGGGTTTTGGGTGCATAACTGATGTTTGGTTACTGGTATTGAGTTCAGATAACAGCATGATTAATGACTTATCTTTATGTACTAGATCTGGTTGATAACTCTCATAATATCATTGTATATGTATGGATCTGGTGATTGGGTGATTCAAAAGGTTGTTTGATTATGAGCTTCAATGTTGTTGTTGGGTCCAGTATGAAAATTGGATGAAAATTGGCCTTTCAGATTATGTGTTGTGCTTCAGTGTATCCAATCTGAAAATTGATGAAACGTGGTACCTAGAGGAGAGAAGATTGTAGGCCAGCACCTATGTACTAGTATCTAAGCTAGTACAAAAGCTAAGGGAGATCTTTGGAGCATTGTAGCAGGTAGCAGCCTGCGTACTAGTAAATGGATCGGCTAGTACAAGAGGAAAGGGGGTTGTAGCTCCCGTACTGGTATAAGACTGCACCAGTACAAATATTGTAAAAGGATTTTCTTATTAAGAAGAAGATTGAGATGACTTGTAGTATGTGGTTTTTCTTCCGCATTGGGTTTCCACCTTATATCATGGTGTTCATGTGTGTGCCTTATGTGTGATGATCTATTCTCTATTATGGCATCTGTTATCTGATAATATGGTTGATAATGTTCTAATGCACTCATTGAAGATCAATTAACTTAATCATAAGAAGTTGTGGAAGTAGCATATATGAATCTGATTATGGAAATGAAAAAGTTTTATTAATGTGATAATACTGATTCACCCCCCCTCTCAGTATTATTTCCAACATCAGTGACGTACATGTTCTCAGTTTGATAGAGCCTCTTCTTTACTGGTTCAAGCTTTAGTGAATTATGATCCTGACACCTTTGCAGAAGCTTCAGGTCATCTAGATTGGAAAGCAACTATGAATGAAGAATATCTTTCATTATTGGCAAATGATACATGGGATCTTGTTCCTCTACCAAAGGGACGAAAACTTGTTAGATGCAAATGGGTTTATAGAACCAAGTATGGACCAGATGGGAAAGTTGATAAACATAAAGCTTGTCTTGTTGCTAAGGGTTTTTCACAAGTTGAAGGCAGTGACTATACTAAAACCTTCTCCCCTGTTGCCAAAATGAACTCTATCTGCCTTGTTCTTTCCCTTGCTGCCTCTTTCAAATGGCAAGTCCATCGGATGGATGTTAAATCCACCTTCTTGCATGGGGACTTGCATGAAGAAATCTATATGGAACAACCTATTGGCTTTATACAAATAGACTCCAGCATTGTATGTCGGCTTAAGAAATCCCTTTATGGTCTCAAGCAAGATCCTCGAGCTTGGTATGCCAAAATGGATAAATTTCTTTTAGAAAATGGCATTTCTAGGTGTCATTCTAACAATACTATCTACACCAAGAAAGTGGGAAAGTATCTTATCATTCTTATTCTTTATGTTGATGATATTATCCTTCCTGGTAGTGATCCCAACCTTATAAACCATGTGAAGACTAGCCTTAAAACGAAGTTTGAAATCACAGACTTAGGACACTTACATTATTTTCTTGGTCTTCAAGTCTTACAGAAGGAAGGTATTTCCCTTTCCCAGTCTAGGTATGCCTATGATATTCTACGCCATTTTCACATGGAAGGCTGTAAGCCAGCCCCTTCTCCCTTTCAAGCTGGAGTCAAACTTTCAGTCACTTGTACTTCTCTAGAAGTTGATGCTACCTTATACAATCAAATTGTAGGAAAAATTTGTATCTAACCCATACTCGTCGTGACCTTTCCTTTGTTGTTGGCCTTGTTGCTCGTTTTATGCAAAACCCACGCGAAAGTCATTGGAAAGTAACTAAAAGGATACTTCGTTATGTTCCAGGTGCAGTTCAGTTTGGGATTCATTACAGTGCTGAAGCATCTCCTCTATTAGTTGGTTTCACTGATTCTGATTGGGCTAGTGACCCTGATGATCAGAAGACTACTACAGGTTATGTGTTCACTCTTGGTGCAAGACCTATTACATGGGATTGCAAGAAACAAGGTGCCATTTCTCTTTCTTCAGCAGAAGCAGAGTATCGTGGTGTCGTACAGGCTAGTAAGGAAGCCTTGTGGCTTCGTCAGATCTTGTCAGAGTTTGGCTTTTAGCAGCAACATCCAACTACACTTTGGTGTGATAATCAAAGTGCCATTCAAGTATGCAAAGATCCAGTCCAACATCAATGCAACAAACACATTGAACTGCACATGCACTTCATCAAAAAGCTCATTCACGACCATGTTCTTGAAGTGCAATATTGTTCAATAGATGATCAAGTTGCAGCCATCTTTACAAAGGCTCTCACAGAGGCGAAGTTCACTAAACTTTGATTTATGTTTGGAGTTTAGGAAGTTGTCACTAAGGGGGGATAGGCTCTAGTGCCTCCTTCCTTCTCCTAGTGTGTCATATTTGTAAATCCTTCAATCCTATCCCAAGTTGTTCTTAAGGGGGGATGTTAGGATATTTCGACACATAGGAAATAGTTAAGAATAACTTGGTCTAGTATAGAGTTAGTTAAAGTGTGTTTCTTTACTATGTACATTTTCTAACTTACAATCCGACTGTCACGATATGTAGTGATCCAACGGTTCATTCTCTCCTTGGTATTACCGACAATTGATCCATGGCTTCACACCCGATTGGTCCATGATCTCTATTTAAAGAGCATGGAGGGTCATTTGTAGGTTAACCATCCATGAGAGAAGCTTATGTAAATTTTCATTCTTTTATTAATAAATTGCCTTAAGTGGTCGCATTGGCTCAGGTCGTGGATTGTTCCCTCTTTGAGGGTTTTAACCACGTCAAAGGTACTGGTGTACTGATCTGTGATCTGTTTGTGAGCGGTGTCATTTGGTGTTCTATCTGAGGAACTTACCCAGTAAATTCCTACAGAAAATACCGTTTAGGGGGTTAAAACTTCTTCAGAAGTTTGGGACTTGAAAAAATCCTAAAAATAGTAAATGTTGAAATAAACAAGGAAACAAATGCAATTTACTGGAGGTATAGTTGGAATAGGTGGGTTTCCACCAATATGAACCTGGATCACTTGTCCACCCTCAAGAAGAAATGGTTCCAATTGCGTGAAGAGCCACAATGAGGTGAGGAAACTTTTGCTGAACCCGGTCCTTGGTGAGTCACTTTCCTTAGTTTAGGTGTTTGCCAGCTTTGACAACCCGATATAGTTGGATGTTCTACTAGTGAGTGTTCTCAACCTATGTGTCCATAATCCAATCAGTTGGGCCATGTTCCATGTAGTCTGGGTTTAACTCTATTGGTGTGAATTGTTCTGCAATGTGTGTTGTGTCCAGTAATGGTGGGAAGTATGGTCGAAGGCATCCACAGTGAACACTAGGTGTAGGCCAAGGAATGGGGGAATGCTGAGCTCAAAAGAATTGTCTCCCATAGCCTTTCTAATGGTTTAAGGACCATATCAGAGTGGTCTGAGCTTTCGATGGGCTTCGGTAAGGCATTCTTTCCACAAATGCAACCAAATTTTTTCTTCCACTTGAAACTTGTGTGGCACTCGATGTTGATCGTGTCGCTACTTGTACTTGGAATTTGACTCCTCGAGGATGTCATGAACCTACTGGTGGATGTGTTGGATGCATTCAATAAATCTGGTCACTTTATCTACCTTGGATGATACATGCATGGATTCTGTCTGTGTAGTCACCTGAAGCATGACAACATCAATCAGACACAACGGTTGAAATCCTAGAGCCAATTGAAAGGGACTGCAACTAGTCAAGCCATGGAGATCTCTATTATAATTGTGCTGCACATATGGAAGACTCTCCTCCCAGGTTCGAGGATTCTTGGAGTTGTACATGCAGAGTATATGCACTGTCATCCTATTGATGACCTCCGTCTAGCCATCAGTCTGGGGATGGAAGGCAATCGACTTGGTGAGCTTAGTGTCCAATAGTGTCCAAAGGCTTGACCATAATTTTCTCTGGAATCGACTATCCCGATCTGGCATAACGGTATGTTGGATCCCAATATCTACCCATACTCGTTCACATAAGACTTTGGAACTGTCCTATGCTTTGATACACTTCTTGCAGGCTACCAATATAGCCATCTTAGAAAATATGTCCACGACCACAAATACACATTCATTACCATGTTTGGTAGAAGGGAGGCCAAACATATAGTCTGTGGACATGGATGCCCACGGTCGGCCGGGAGTAGGTCGAGGAGTGTACAGGCCTTGCTTCTTGATGGATGGCTTAGCGATGGCATAGGAAGTGTAAGATCTAATATATTTCCCAACATCTAGTCAGAGTTTGGGCCAATAGAAGTAATTTTGCAGTACAATCATAATTTTCTCCATCCCAAAGTGTCATGTGATCTGACTGTAGTGCACCTTCCAAATCCATTCAGCACGCTCACTTGAAGGAACAAACATGTGGCCCAGGTAGCATAATAATGCGTCTTGAAGGTGGAAAAAAAGAATGTGCTTCCCATATACTAGCATCTAGTATGTGGAGGCGAACTCTCGATCATTTTTGTATAGTTGCAGCCATCCAGAGGTCTCATGACCACAAGAGTTGAGAACAATAGTCAGTGTTGTAACTTGGAGCTGACTGAGGTAGTTTGCAACATGATTGGTGCTACCCTTTTTTAATTTAATGTTCAACTAGAATTGTTGAAGATATATATAGCACTTCTGATGGAAATCATTTTGCAACTTCCCCTATGTATGTATTAATTGAAGGGGTCAATGATCGGTCTGGATGACCGTCTCCTTCCCTAGAATGTAGTGCTTCCACTGTTGGAAAGCCTGCACAATGGAATACATTTCTTTATCATAGGTGTGGTACTTCTGAATTGTATCGGAAAGTGTCTCACTATGATAAGCCACTGGATGTCCATGCTAGGTGAGGACTGCATGAATAGCATAGTCTCAGGCGTCTGTCTCGATTTCAAATGGTTGTTGCAAGTCTGGTAGTGTGAGTACCGGTGCAGAGCGAAGGTGGCGCTTCAACTCAACAAACACTTTCTATTGGGACTCAGACCAACAAAACTTTTCTGTCACCGCACCATTAGTAATCTGATTCAAAGGCCAAGTGATATGGGATAATCCCAACACAAACTTCCGATAAACTTTTGGAAGGCCTAAAAAACTGCGAAGCTCAATTAGAGTGGTCGGGGGTTTGCCAATCCCGAATGACTTGGATCTTCATCGGGTCCATATGCATGCCACACTCATATATGATGTACCCCAATTATTGGACCTCACTCATTCCAAAGGTGCATTTCTCCAAGTTGGCACACAGTTTGTGTTGCCGAAGGGTTTGAAGGACCTGCCGAATGTGTTGCAAGCGTTCTTCCCAACTCTTGCTGAAGATGATGATGTCATCTAGATAAACCACCATGAATGAGTTTATCAAGGGGTAGAATATGTCATCCATTAGCCTCATAAAAGTAGTGGGGGAATTTGTCAACCCGAAGGGCATAACCAACCATTCAAAAAATCCTTCCTTGGATTTAAAGGTATTCTTTCATACATCTGTGGGCTCTATTTGAACATGGTGATAACCAAACTTCAGATTAATCTTGTTGAAATAATTGGCCCCATTTACTTGGTCCAGCACGTCAGCAATCCATGGCATTGGATACCTATTCCTGACAGTGATTTTGTTTAATGCCCGATAATCAATGCAGAGCCTCCAAGTTCTATCCTTCTTTTGTACTAGTACAATAGGGCTCCCACAAGGCGAGGAAATTGGTTAGATTTTACCTTTTTTCATAAAATCCTGGATTTGCCACTCGATCTCTTCATTCTAAAAAATGGAGCGGTGATATATCAGCCCGTTGGGAAGATGTGCTCTGGGAGTCATATTGATTGAATGCTTGACCTAACAATGCAAGGGTAGCCTTATGGGTGAGGAGAATATGTTCATGTATTCTTCCATGACTACATCCACCTGCTTGTACTTCTTGGAGGAACCTTTCCTGGGGGCCATGGATGTGTGTACGACCTTCCCCTTACTTTGCGAGTGAATCAGGAAGAAAACAAATTTCCAAGTCTAGGAGATGACATTACTACATTTTTTTGCAGAAATCAAAGAGATGGAGGTAGGTTGGGGCACCTCCAATATCCTTTATAACTTATTAGCCAAAGAAATAATAACAGAGCAGGGTCTAGACTCATATATAGAATGACTATTATGCAAGCTACTCACATGAGTGAACCCACAAGCTACCTGTAAATAGTAGCTTCCACTACTTCCCCTAAAGTAGCATCCTCCAAGTTCCTCCAGTTACTGGCTAGAGGAGACTCCATGGGTTTACTGCTCTCCATGCAGAATCTCCTGAGTATCGTGTTGGCATACTTTCCCTGAGATACGAATAACTCCCCATCTCCCTACCATACCTCGATGCCAAGAAAGTAATGCATGAGCCCCATGTCCTTCATCTCAAACTCTCTTGCAAGGCCCTCCTTGCAAGATTTGATGAGCTTCTCATCACCTATCAATATAAGGTCATCTACATAAAGTAAAATGATCAACAACTTACCTTCCACCACTATGTGATACAGGTTTTCATCTGCTTCACTCTTCCTGAAGCCTAAACCTATGAATTAGCTATCTATCCTAGTGTACCAAGCATGGGGTGCTTGGTTGTGGCTTGGTTCAGCCCATATAACGCTCTCTTGAGTTGACACACATGTGACTCGTGGTCCAAGGTTTCAAAACATTCGGGTTGCTCTATGCACACCTCTTTCTCAATCATGCCATTGAGGAAGGAAGTCTTCACATCCACGTGATGGATCTTCCAACCAATATGTGCTGATAGTGCCAAAATAGACCTAATTGATGAGTACCTTCCAACAGAAGAAAAGGTGTCATCATAGTCAATCCCCTCTACCTGTGAAAATCCACGGGCCACTAATATGGCCTTATTCTTCTCCACACTACCATTTTCAGCTTTCTTTACATTGTAAACCTAATGGGAGCTCACAAATGACTTGTGTTCTAGTCTTGGGACCACATCCCAAAGACAGTTTCGAACTATGGATTTGTACTCCTCCACCATCGCATCAATCAAAACCAACTGCTACATTTCTTCCTAAATGGAAGATGGATTTGTAACAACACATGGACCCACAAGTGCCATGTATCCAGTGTACCTCTCTAGTGACCTCCTTTGTCTGCACTGAGAAGAGGGTGTTCCCACATTCTCTCGTGGATTATTCAACAAACTGTCAGCCTCTCTATTGCACTTTCTTCCCTCTCTGGAAGACTACACATGAGTGGATGTCTCCACTCTATGAACCTCTACATGTGGCTGCTCAACGTCTATTTGAGGCCCCTCAAACTTAGGAGGTAAAATTTCCTCATTCACATGTAGCTCAAGCTCCCTCTTAAGGGATACTCGCATGGCCTTCTCCTCATCGAATTTGATATCCCTACGAACCATTGTCATCCAACTGGTCGACATGTACACATGATAGTTGTGGGGTGTATCAGTGTACCCCACAAAGATCCCCAACTCTGTTATTGGCTGAAGCTTCTTTCGTGCATCTTTGGTCACATGGCAATAGACCAATGACCCAAAAATCCCAAAGTGACCAACATCTGGCCTCTTATTGGAATAAGCATCCTCTGGTGTCTTCATCTCAAGTATTCGATGTGGGCTACGATTTTGAGCATAAACCGTTGTTTTGCATGCCTCGTACCACAAGTGTAGTGGTAGGCACTGATCCTGTAACATTTCCTTTTCTACCTCTACTATGCTCCTATTTTTCCTCTCCACAACCCCATTTTGTTAAGGGTTATAGGGTGCTGTCAACGCTCATTTAATCCCTTCCACTACATAGAATTTCTTAAACTCATTGGAGACATACTCACCACTATTATCACTTCGTAGAGCTTTACCCTTCTTGACAGACTCTTTCTCTACCAATTCTTTGAACTCACAAAACTTTGTGAAAGTTTGATCGTTTTTCTGTATAAAAAATACCCAACATTTACAAGAATAGTCATCAACAAATATAACATAATACCTTTGTTTGGTCGTGGATGCTGCCAAGAATGGTCTACACACATCTGAGTGGACTCTCTCCATAATAGGCTCTACTCATCTCTCTGTGTCTCCAAAGGAATACTTGGTGTATTTTCCCAAAGTACAACCCTTGCATGTATCAACTTGCTCAGGCGTACCTTTGGAAAGACTGGTAGAGATTTGTTGGAATATCTTCAAAGCCCCATGATGCAAGTGGTCCAACCGCGTGTGCCACAACTCACCAACATCTTGGCTCAACATATTTTCCTCTTTTGAACTCAAAGGAGCACAATTATTTACCTCTATCTTATAGAGATTCTGAACTCGAACCCCTATCTTCTTTACTTGACCCATCGTTATGTGTTGAAGAAACGCCTTTCATTTCGAAAAGATCACATCAAAGCCTCTATGCAAAATCATGGTAATGGATACCAAGTTCTTCATTAGTCTAGGTACATGCATAACATTCTTCAAGGTGAGTGGAGCCATATGCTCCCTCTAAAAAGTAATAGTTCCCACACCAGTAACACTATACTTACCAACATCACCCATCTCGATATGTATCTTGAGATCTTTCTCCTCCAGTTCACTAAATAACTCTTAATCTTGAGTCATGTGGAAGGAAGATCCACTGTCTAAGTACCAGACATTTGACATCATTCAAGACACCATGCATGCAATGAGGGAAAAGTCCATCCGAATTGGGAGGCCAAAGCCTCATCCACCGTTCCTCCTGAGGACTTCTCCTTGGACTTGTGCAATGGACAATTTGTAATAAAGTGACCCATATTGTGACAATAAAAGCATTTAAATTTCATCATGTCATTCTTCTTACCTACATGATAAGAATCAGATTTGGAATGAGAAATTTTACCTTTCCCTTTGCTTTCCTTAATCACTAAGGCACAGTTCTCTTCATCATCAGTGTCTGAAGAAGAGTTGTCCCTTGTGTTCCTCCTGATCATATCTTGCATCAAATTTGACCATAGTCATTCGAAATCTTGCAGCTTCTCTTGACCATTAACAGAGTATTGATAACTATGCCAACTCTTTAGGAGTCCAAGAAGAGCAAGGTTCACCATACCTTCCTTGGAAACCGTGGCTCCAACACTTCCAAGTTCATCCCGACATTGAGTGAACTTGGTCAAGTATTTCAGAATTGTCTCGCCTTTCTCCATCTTGATTTTATGAATTTTATCCTTTAGTGCCAACTTTCATTGATCACTTCTATTCTAATACAATTCTGTCAATGTTTTCCACATAGCATGCGAGGTTTCCTTTCCATGGAGACTCGAGACAATATGATTTCAAACTCCTTCAAGGATTATCCACCTTGCCTTTGCCACACACTTCTTCCAGTCGGCCAAGTTCTGTGCATCAGTACCTGCTGGCTTTGGAATTGCTTGTTCAACAAATTCGTTTAAGCCATTGTCCTCTAACACAACCTCCATCCTATCCCTCCAAGATATGAAATTTGAGTTGCCTTCACAGGCATACTCAAGCCTCAACCGATGGAACGCCATGAGCCGATCCTGTAGTATGTATAGAAAATTCAACTTTCACCTATAACCCAGAAACTTGAAAATTCGAAATATCCTCTAGTATATTATTCTCAGCTCCGATACCATGCAGAAAATCCTATAGATTCACAAGCTAATGCAATGTGCTAAAGAAAGAGACAAGAATATACTTCTACTCTTTACAACGGAACCCCATAAAAATCGAGAAAACAATAATCAATAGAGGAAGAGAATCAAAGGCACATAAGACAATAAATATCTAGGGAAAGCGACATCTCAAAACCCCACTATCTGTTTTGTATTAATCTGGAAAATCAAGATGAAATGACAACGCTTGTTCTCTCTAGAACAATCCGAGCACTCAACAAATTCAATCTCCAATTCATAAGCAAGCTCAAGGCCAAACGTTAGCCTCTTCATAAGCTCTCCAAGTCTCTATTCTAATGCGTAATTCGTATGGAGGATAGCTTGTATTTAAAGGGGAATAAAGCCTCTAAAAAATGGGCAATCCCTGAAGGGTCAGTTCATGAATGCATGCATTATCAGGGAAACTCAGAAAAAGCTAAAACAAATAGTACATTGTCCCTGCACTCGAGTCTCAACTGGGTGTTTCTCGGAATCGACATGCAGGAGATTCTGATAAGTAAATATTAAGTTAACTAGAGTAGCACTAGTGGAGTTCATTAGTGACATCGCTGAGTGTTAACTCACTATTAGGTCCCTCAATTAGTTTGAGAACTAATTTAGCTGAACTAACTCATGAAATGGTGTCTTCTATTTTACAACTCACAATTAACTCACACTAGACTCCTACAAAGTAGGGAGAACATACACATGACGACAAAAAGACTTCTAGCTCAAATATCCTAAGTTAAGTAAGTTTAATAAACTTAATTAACTATTTTTAAGTTTCTATGAGAATAGAATTCAAATTTAATTCACAGTTTAATTCAAGGTCAAATTAAATTGGAATTTCTTGTTGCGATTTCTCAACACTCCCTCTCACCAAGGAAGGGATTATCAACTACCCCGATCCTATCTCTGTGAAACTCGAATTTACATATTGACAATGCCTTTTTCAAGATGTCAGCATCTTACTCCTCTGTGGGAATGTAATCTAACAACATGATCCACCTCAATACATAATCACTGAGATGTTGATACCAGATATCAATATGCTTGGACCGATCATGAAAGACTGGATTTTTAGAGAATTTGATACAACTTTGATTATCACAACAAATCACTGTTGGATCCATCTGCTGCCAAAAAAAACTAGCTAGGATCTTCCTCATCCAGATAGCCTCACATGCTTCATGACTTGAAACCATGTACTCTACCTCTCCTAAAATGAGTGCAACCAATCTTTGTTTCCTATTGTACCAAGAAATTGTCATTGACCCAATACTACAGATCCCTCCTGATGTTCTCTTCTTGTCAGATTAACTCCCTGCCCATTCTGCATCGGTGAAGCCTTGAATCTTCACTACCTCTGTCTATCTATACCATAACCCAAAATGAGTAGTGCCTCTAGGTTATCTCAATAGATGCTTTGTCTCCTTGCAATATAGCTTGGTAGGCCTAACCATCGTTTGACTAAGTTGGTTAACTGCATAGCACATATCGGTCGTGTGTTCACCAAGTACATGAGTGAACACACAAGATGCGTGTAAACAATAGCTTCCACTACTTCCCCTGAAGTAGCATCCTCCTTCCTCCAGTTACCAGCTAGAGGTGTCACCATGGGTTTACTACTCTCAATGTGGAATCTCCTAAGTATCTTGTTGGCATGCTTTCCCTGAGATACCAAAAACTCCCCATCTCCCTATCATTCCTCCATGCGAAGAAAGTAATGCATGAGCCCCATGTCCTTCATCTTAAACTCTCTTGCAAGGTCGTCCTTGCAATATTTTATGAGATTCTCATTGCCTACCATTAGAATATCATCTACATAAAGTAAAATGATCAACAACTTACCTTCCACCACTATGTGATACAGGTTCACATATGCTTCACTCTTCATGAAGCCCAACCCAATGAAGGAGCTATCTATCCTAGTGTACCAAACACGAGGTGATTTTTTCAGCTCATACAATGCTCTCTTGAGTCGACACACATGCGACTCATAGTCCAAGGTTTCAAAACCTTCACCATTTTCTATGTACACCTATTCCTCAATCATGCCATTAAGGAAGGAAATCTTTAGATCCATCTTATGGATATTCCAACCCATCTGTGTTGATAGTGCAAAAAAAGATCTGATTGGTGAGTACCTTGCACCAGAACAAAACTTATCATAAAAGTTAATCCCCTCTATCGATGAAAATCCACGAGCCACTAATCTGGCCTTATTCTTCTCCACACTACCTATTTCAGCTTGCTTTATCTTGTAAATACAACAAGATATCACAACTGACTTGTCGTCCAATCTCAAGACCACATCCCAAACACTGTTTCAAACTATGGATTCATGCTCCTCCACCATCACATCAACCCAAACCGATTGTTGCACTACTTCTTGAATGGAAGATGGCTTTGTCACAACACATGCACCCATAAGTTCCATGTATCCAGTGTACCTCTCTAGTCACCCCCTCTATCTGCGCTGAGAAGAGGGTGCTCCCACATTCTCCGGTGCATCATCCAACAATCTATTAACCTCTTTAGTGCACTTTCTTCCCTCTTTGGAAGACTCTGTTTGAGTGGATGTATCCACTTTATGAACCTCTACATGTGGCTTCTCAACATCAAACTGAGGCCCCTCAACCTTAGGAGCTAAAATATCCTCATTCACATGTAGCTCAAGCTCCATCTCAAGGGATACTCGCATGGGCTTCTCCTCATCAAACCTGATATCTGTCTAAACTACTGTCATCTAATTGGTCGACATATACACTCGATAGTTGTGGGGTGTATCAGTGTACCCTACAAAGATCCCCAAATCTAATATTGGCTCAAGCTTCTTCTGTGAATCTTTGGTCACATGGAAATAAACTAATGACCCAAAAATCCTGAAGTAACCAAAATCTGGCCTCCTCCCGCAATAAGCCTCCTCTGGTGTCTTCATCTCAAGTATCTGTTGTGGGATACGGTTCTGAACATAAACTGATGTGCTGCATGCCTTGGCCCACAAGTGTAGTGGTAGGCCCTAATCATGCAACATTGCCTTTCATGCCCCTACTATGCTCTTGTTCTTCGTCTCGGAAACCCCATTTTGTTGAGGGTTATGGGCTGGTGTCAACTCTTGTTTAATCCATTTCGCTGCACAAAATTTCCTAAACTCATTAGAGACATACTCACTGTTGTTATCACTCCGTAGAGCTTTAACCTTCTTGATAGACTCTTTCTCTACCAATGCTTTGAACTCATAAAAATTTCTGAAAGTTTGATCCTTTTTCTACATAAAAAATACCCATCATTTACAAGAATAGTCATCAACAAATATAACATAATACCTGTGTTTGGACATGGATGCTGTCGAGAATGGTCCACACACATCCAAATGGACCCTCTCCATAATAGACTTTGCTCGACTATCGTTGTCTCCAAAGGAAGACTTGGTCTATTTTACCAAAGTACAACACTTGCATGTATCAACTTGCTCAAGCTTGCCTCTTGGAAGACTGGTAGAGATTTGTTGTAATATCTTCAAAGCCCTATGATGCAAGTGGCTGAATCATCTGTGCCATAACTCGTTAATGTCTCAGCGCAACATGTTTCGTCTTTTGAACTCAAAGCAACATAATCCTCTACCTCTATATTATAGAGATTATGAACTCGAATCCCTATCTTCTTTACTTGACCAGTGACTGTGTGTCGAAGGAATGCCTTTCCTTTCAAAAATATCACATCAAAGCCACTATCCTCAAGCATGGAAATAGATACCAAGTTCTTCGTCAGTCTGGGTACATGCGCAACATTCTTCAAGGTGAGTGGAGCCGCATGCTCCCTCCAAAAAGTAATAGTGCCCACACTAGTAACACTATACTTACTGACATGACCCATCTCGATATGCATCTTGAGATTTTTCTCCTCCAGTTCACTAAATAACTCTTAGCCATGAGTCATGTGGAAAGAAGATCCATTGTTTAAGTACCAAACACTTCCAATCATTGAAGGCAACATGCATGCAATGAGGAAAAAATCCAATTTGAATAGGGAGGCTAAAGCCTCACCTGCCGCTTTTAGAGGACTTCTCCTTGGACTTTTGCAATGGAAAATTTGTAGCAAAGTGACCCATATTGTGACAATGGAATGATTTAACTTTCATCATGTCCTTGTTCTTACCTCCATGATAAGAATCTAATTTGGAATGTGAAATTTTACCTTTCCCCTTCCTTCTATTAATTGCTAAGGCACAATTCTCTTCATCATTAGCCTTTGATAAAGAGCTATCCCACGTGTTCCTCCTGATCTCATCCTGCATCAAATCTGACCATATTCATTCGAAATCTAGCAGCTTCTCCCGACCATTAATAGAGTCTTGGTAACCATCTTGATTTTACGAAGTTTATCCTTTAGTGCCAACTTCCTTTGATCACCACTATTATGATACAAGTCTGTCAATGTTTTCCACGTAGCATTTGAGGTTTCCTTTCCATGGAGACTCGAGACAATATGATCTCAAACTCCTTCAAGGATTATATGCCTTGCCTTTGCCACACACTTCTTCCACTCGGATAAGTTTTGTGCATCAGTAGCTGCTAGCTTTGGAATTGCTTGTTCAACAAATTCCTTTAAGCCATTGTCCTCTAGCACAGCCTCCATCCTGTCTCTCCAAGCTATGAAATTCGAGTTGCCTTCACATGCATACTCAAGCCTCAACCCATGGAACGCCATGTGTTGATCCTGAAGTATGTATTGCAAATTAGATTTTCACCTGTAATCCAGAAACTCAAAACTTCGAAATCTTCTCTAGTATATTTTTCTCAGCTCTGATACCATGTAGAAAATCCTGTAGAATCACAAGCTAATGCAATTTTCTAAAGAAAGAGGCAAGAATCTACTTCTACTCTTTACAGCGGAAGCCCATAAACACCGAGAAAACAATAATCACTAAAGGAAGAGAATCAAAGGCACATAACACAATAAATATCCAGGGAAAGCCACAACTCAAAACCCCACTATATTTTTTGTACTAATCCAGAAAATCGAGATGAAATTAAAATGCTCGTTCTCTCTAGAACAATCCCAGCACTCAACAAATTCAATCTCTAATTCATAAGAAAGCTCAAGGCCAAATATTAGCCTCTTCAAAAGCTCTCCAATTCTCTATTCTAATGCATAATTTATATAGAGGATAGCTTTTATTTAAAGGGAAATAAAGCCTCTAAAAACTATGCAATCCCTCAAGGGTCAGTTCATGAATGCATGCACTATCAGTGTAACTCAGAAAAATCTAAAACAAATAGCAAAAGTGTCCCTGCACTCTATTCTCAATTGGGTATTTCTTGGAATTGACATGCATGAGTTTGTGATGAGTAAATATTCATTTAACTAGAGTAGCACTCGTGGAGTTCATTAGTGACACCACTCACTCTTAACTCACTATTAGGTCTTTCAATTAGTTTGATAACTAATTTAGTTGAACTAACTCATGAAACTGAGCCTTCTATTTTACAATTCACAATTAAATCACACTAGACACATACAAAGTAGGGAGAACATACACATGAGGATAAACATACTTCCAAGTTAAATTTCCTAAGTTATCTAAGTTTAATAACCTTAATTAACTATTTTTAAGTTGTTATGAGAATAGAATTCGAATTTAATTCACAGTTTAATTGAAGGACAAATTAAACTGGAATTTCTTGTTGCCATTTCTCAACAGAGCATAAACATAAGCCATTAACTTCATAAGAAGAAGATTAAGTTGAGAAAAAATAAAGAATTTTGAATCACTGGTTCATCCCTCGTCTTCGTAATTCCCAATCATAAATATCAACACACTCTAATGAGAGAGAACATCCATTTCATGCGAGAAGGTCTCCAGTCAAAGACGGTGTTGCGAGCGTCTATTCAAAGTGGATCTCGTCTATTACTTCAATCATTGTGAGAATAAATATAGAAGGGACAAATACTGTGCACAATAGTCATTCATCATGGGGAGTTGAGTTACTAACATCGTTGTTGTTGTAGCCATTGGCTTCCTGCCTTTGTGGCCTACGATACACAAGGAACATTATCTGTGACTGCATTCATAAATATTTTTAGGCTTCCATTAAATTGGGATAAATCAACGCTAAGAGATAAGTACATGCACGTAGAAAAATAAAGTCGTGATTCTTTAGTCATTTGTATAGTCTTCCTTAAGAATTATTGTACATTGATTGTTGATTCGGTGCACTTGTTATGTCTCAAATTTAAAAATTATTAGAGTTATTGAGAAATCTAATTGTATCTACTGTTGAAAGCATAGTTAAAGTCAGCAAGGACACTCTTTCTGATATTCAAACCTGTTTTCCAAATGCACAAGAGAATATATATTTTTTACAACTTGAATAATAGTTACAGAGAGATGAGCTACAACAGAAAAAGCATCATTTTGAATTTGTTATTATTCAGAATAATCTCCTATCTAAATTTTAAACAAGATCCTATCAGCAGTGAGAAAGTCATCAAGTCAATAATGTTCATGTTGATTCAGATCAAGTGCTCATTTCAAAAGCAGATTTGATTACATGTGTGAAAATTCAGTTTGCAATTCTTATCAACAGTAAGCACAAAACAAGTATTGGATATGATAAGGAGGCATCCTTTCATATTCCAGATTACTCAAAGCCCATCAAATTTCATAGTGTTAGATTTCTTCATGACAATTCACCTTCAGTTGTTCCAGATTATGCTCCTCTTCTATAGTAGTAACAACAGAATGTTAAATGCCAACATTGTGACAGAGTTGGCCATATGAAAGATCAATGTTTTGATCTTTATCCATGTGACGACTATCATAGAACCAATCATTCTTCAAATAGATGCTTCAAAAACAAGCCTCTTGCGAGAACATATATTCATCTTCGATGGATTGCTTCTTGGCAATGTGGTTCAACATCCAAGAAGATATTTCAGTCATATGTCAAAGCTTGTTCTAGAGTATTGAATAGTGTTGCAGTTGAGTTTCCTCCATCTTCTCACCTCGTATGGTCATCTACAAGTTTCAAAGCATCATCAAGCATGCCTTAACCAAAACTTGCCATACCATATTCATAGTTGTAGTTCGAGACAGAGATGACCATGAGCATACCTTATGTTGCTGGCCAATCTTAAACCATCTATGTGGGGTTGATACCTCCCTTTTTAGGTTGAGCTTCTCACTCTTCAAAGGATTAGTGACACTAAAATAAAAGAGTTTGATTAAAAAAAAATTGAATTTTTTTTGGGAGTCGGAAAGCTGAACGTTTCAAGGAAGGCTAACCGTTATAGAAGTCTAAGAGACGTCTTGTAATACGAAATTGTATAAAATTGTATAAGAGCCCTGGATACAATTGTATTAATATGTATATTTTGTAAATAGAATGTATCACCAGATTTATCAAATTATTCTATCATGTTCGAGAGTTGTAAGTTTTGTGTTTTATTCAATCATGTCATGGTTTCACTGGTTAGTGTCTAAGATTGGATTAGTAATTATGGAGAATATCTCTGCGTCTGATGGAGAAGATAATAAAAGAGTTCAAAAAATAGTCGATAAAGTACAATTGGCTATGGAAAAGTTAGAGAACTCTTCGTTCTTTCGAGATTTTATGCAACAGATGCGACACCCAGAACTGGTTACACAAATAGAAAGGGTGATAGGCACAGACCCACAGCATCCGCAATTACAAGTCGTTTTCTATGGTCTGGCAGAGCTGGACCCAGAATTGGAAATTTGTCACGCGCACTTAGCATTTGCTATTTTATTAAGAGACAGATTCCAATGCGTGGGTGATATCGTGGTGTACGATCCCTGGGTGTCTCCTGTGGAGCAGAAAGCTATCAATGCCTTCAACTGCACTTTTCTATCAATGCCTTCAATGGCTGTTAAAGAATATGGGAAACGGACAGTGGAGAGGCCCACCTTATTCTTCATTCCTCACTGCCAAACTGCTCTCGTTGACAACGTGTTGTTATCAAACTGGACGAGTGGCAATTTGAACAAGACTATCTTATTGTGCGATAGTTTTAACGCGATCAAGAAACATAGAATTGATTATCCTCTTGCATTGAAACATTTGCGGGCCATTCTTCACACTGACAATATACTGCATGAAATGCCCCTTCCAGCAGCCCTTCCAGATCCAGAAACATGCGAATTCTCACGTTTATATCCAGACTGGCTACTACATAACATAGCATTTTGTGGATTTAGTTGGCATTTCTTTACGTTGGAGAATGGTCTCAATCTTGATCTATGAGTAACAGTTTATTAGAATAGATGTTCCTTAACTGATCTCAAGCTCTAACGTTTCTAAAGATCAGCGGTATAAAAGCTTCGACTCTCAAGAAATCGTTTTCATCGATTTTGTCTTTATTACGCTTTGTCATTGCATTGAATATTTATAACTTTATTTATAATGCGATTTTTTTTTGGAGATTCTGGTCACGAAATCTGGTAGAAGAAATTGAGGTTAAATCTTGATTTTTTGTAGTTAAAATGGTTTTTTAACTGCATATTTGGATTCAGCACCCTCGAAAATCCTTAGAATGTTTTTATTGTGCAGAAATTAGCTATCAAACTTGCTATTCCAATAAATTCCTGACGGATTTCGACCAGAAAAACCCGCTGAAAAAACTTTCAAAAAATCACGGTATAGACAACGGCCTATTTAAGTGTTTCAACCAATTTCCATGAGAATGAATCAAATATTTATAGCTTCCCAAAGGTAACTCACTGGACCAATTTCGATCGGAACGGGCCATCGGTTTAAATAGATGTATCCTTTCATCATGCGAATTAATATAATAGTATTGGATAATTATTTAAAGTAGGCACGTCCTTTTATTAAATAAGCTTCATTAAATGGGTGGTATTTCTTTTTATTAAATAAGCTTCATTAAATGGGTGGTATTTCTTTTTATTAAATAAGCTTCATTAAATGGGTGGTATTTATTAATGATGGAAACAGTCAAGTTTTTTCTATTTCAGTATTTATTTAAAAAATAGGAAGCTATGGAATGTTTTCTACTATTATTGCATCTTGAATTTTGGTTAATAAAATGATTCTCCATTTTAAGAGGAAAGAGAATATTATTTTTTATTATGAATATCATTAATAAAAGAGTTAAATTGGTATATTTTACTTTACTTTGTTTTATATCTAATTTTTAGCACTTATCTACATTTTTTTTTAAATTTAAGGTTAAGAAAAATTACAAATCTAGAGCATAATTTGCATAGTTTAAAACATAATAGAATGCAACCAAGCTAGAAACCAAGCTAGAAGCAATTAAAAGAGGTGAAGATTGGTTGTTGGTTAAAGTGAATATGATGGAGGCACAACAATAAATTCTCAAAGAATAGAAGTAATCATGGAAGAATAAGTTTATAGCCTAATGTAAGTTTACAAGTATGTATTTATAATCCATGATTAATATATACAATTGAGACACGTAGAAATATTTTAAGAGGTTATTTTTTTGAGACGAATTGTGTTTGAGAATTTAGTTTGTCCAATATGTGAAGTGTCTACATGGACAAACTAAATTTACAAACACAGTTATTTTCCACAAAATCTTCTTATAATGATAAAAAAGTCTAACCCCTTCTAAATTATTTTAATTTTAAAAAAGATACATGCGTGTAACACTAGTAACTTACTAGTAAAACAATGATAATTTTAATATTTATCAATATATATTGTAAAATAAAATGAAAAATATATATAGAAAGAAATTTTATGTTTTTGTAAATTATAACTAATTAATATAAAAAAATATTCTAGAAAATTTAAATAATTTTTGAATGTGATTTTAAAAAATGGTAGAAAAATATCTAAAAATAAAAAATAAAAACATGTATCAAATAAATTTGATAATTCGATTTTTCAAAATAAATATACTTAAAAAAATGAAAGATAATTAAAATGTTGAAGATGCATTGTTAAGAGTTTTGAATAAAAAAATGATCATATAGTATCAAAATGGTTAACACTAAAATAATATGAGAAACTAAAATTTTAAAATATGAAATATAGTTTTACTTTTATGATTATTTATAGATAATTAGACTCATTTGAAGAGTCATCGCTCTAAATATGGGAAAAAATTAAATAAGCCATAATAGTTAAAAAACCAAATTTTTAATTAATACATAGTCAAGAACAAGTAAGAATTAGATTAAAATAAATTGAAAGTTCGATTAAAATAAATTTTATGAATTTTTTTGGAGTTGGAAAGCAAACTGGACGAGTAGCAATTTGAACAAGATTATCATATTGTGCCACAGTTTTACGGAGATCAAGAAAACTACTCAGCGATATTGGTATCTTCGTTCATTGAAACATTTGCAGGCCATTCTTCACAGTGACGATATACTGCATGAAATATCTCTTCCATAAGCAGAAACGTGTGAGCAGAAATGTTAATTGTATTTTTGAAAAGTGAATTCTGGTAAATACTTGAGCGTTTATATGAATTTTTATTTAGCCTAGAACTATTGTCTTCAGAGTACAACTATTAATGCTGGAAAAAAGCATTATAATAAGTCGAACATTATTGAATATAATTTTTTTAATATTTAATTACTTTTATTATAATGTGATTTTTATTTTTAGTAATTATTATGAAATTTATATTAAATTTTAACTAAAAAATTACAATAATTGGGATATAATTTTATAAATTTAAAATTATTATTAAATATTAAAAATGTGATTATAAATTGTTCACATGTTACTTTCATAATTTTTTATATACTATTAACATTCACACGACCATTAGAAGCAGGATTATAGATTCTAAATCTTGAAATAAATATTGAGAAATAAAATTATGTTAATGTTACATTTCTAAAAATTTAATATAATATATGGAATGAAAAATAAATTATTAAAAGTGAGTTTAAGATATTACAAAGGTTTTAAAAGAATTATAGAATACTAATAATATAATTTTCACTGTCATTTTTTTAAGTTAATGTATTATCTTTTAGTTTAACCTGATTGAGGTATATATCTATATGTTTAGAAATAATATTATTGCAAATGTGATTTATTTAGTACCTTGTTATATCATTTTATATTTATAATTTACTTCTTTTTTTTTCTCGTTAAGACTATGCTATTCTATTATGTACATAAACAGGAAAACAGTTAGAGTCATGCGGTCATATTGCCAGAGGCCAACAATGGCATTCTGGACTAACAGTAATCAGATAAAACCTCCCACACCTCCCACACCTGTGCCACAACATCAAGACAAATCACCCACGCAGGGGCCCTAACACATAGACAAGTCACCCGCGCAGGGGCATCACCACTGAGACAAATCACCCGCGCAGGGGTATCACCACTGAGACAAACCACCCACGCAGGGGCGCCACCTCTGAGACAGATCACCCACACAAGGGCGCCACCTCTGAGACAGATCACCCACACAGGGGCATTAAACCGTTGAGGAGCAGTAAAAGCGAAAATTGACATCCCACGCAGGGGCACAAAAAAGGAAAAGAAGACTATCATATGGAGCCCTTGCATGGGCATTGACAAACATTGAACATGAAAATTCTCGAACCAAACAGAAACAACCACAGTATACAGAGGGCCATGGTAGCAAACAAAGCAAAACATAAGAGAACCTGAGCAGCGTCTGAAGGGGAGAACCGGAGCGAACGGACTACTATTCGTCCGGTTCCTCCTCGATGATCCAGACCATACCTTCCGGGAGAGGGTCCCATGCGGCTTTGTCCTTCTCTGGCGGAGGTGCTGCCTGAGTCGAAGGTGGAATGTCAGCATGCTCTGGGCGGACCTCTGGCAAACCCTCAGCGTCCCCAGAGCTTCCAGCTTGGTGCAGCTTTGTGCTGGGTTGTTCCTCGCCCTCTTCCTTCGGTTCTTCAAGAAAAAGGACCGAGACATGGGCGTTGATGCGAGAATTGCCCTGGGAATTGCTGAAGGAGAAGACGGCAGTTCCAAACGCAGGTAGTGGAGCCGAGTCCGGATCTCGATTTCTAGAGTCCAGGAAGTGGCTCGACTGGATGGGATTAGCCTCTGCAACTTGGTGGCATAGACATCTACAGCAGCAGGAAGGGGGAGTTGCCACTGAGGGGCAAGAGGACCCGCCTCTGCTAGTGCCTCGACGGCTGAGGAGGCGCTGTCGGGGCCTGACCATGTTTCCACTAATAGCAGGAAAACGAAACAGAGCAGGATAAGAGGAGTCAGAGAAATTGAGACCTGAAACCACCCTCTCAGACCTGAAACCACTGTCAATTGCCAAAGGGGCGACGTGAGCTCCAGCTCTGTGAGCCGTCGACCATAAACCCACTCCCGAAATCTGAACTCGACCCAACACATTACATTCCAATGCCTCACCATTCTTATGCTCCTCTGCTCTTCCTCGAACTCCACAAGCCATAACTGCACTCTGAATGCGCGATTGAAACCCGGACAGAGCAATGAATTGCCGTCCCTTATCGCCCCTGCACCCACGCTTGAGCTCCATGGCGGCGGATCGCAGTAAATGCAAGTCTTATGCTTGGGGCTACCCATGGTGACCATGTGGCATTGCCTTCTTCGCTGTCGTGTCACCCGCATCCGGGGATATTTATAATTTACTTTAGTAATTTCACGATGTACATTAATATAATTAATTAATTTTAATATCTTAGAATTGAGAAGAATATTTGTGTTAATAAATTTAAGGTTTAAAATATATATTAACTTATAATGAAATAAATAGTAAAATGAGAAGAATAAAATGTATAAAATAAAATAAATGATAATAAGGATAAGATATAAGATAATTTAATAAATGAGTGAAATATAGAAATGAAAAAGTTGTGGTCTATATTGGAATTGGGCTTGAGGAATTATGATTTTTAAACAAATGAGTGGACAAGGTTTGATTTCAAGAATATTCTTCGTCTAATACAGGTTACAAATGATGATATCAAAAGTATTTGAAAAGTTCTCGCTTTTCAAACCTAAAAATATCTTCTCAAAATTTAAATATGATTTATTTATCCACTTCATGGTCAACCATTAAGAGAAATATTATCTATTTTTTTATTTTGATTCATCATTGGCCAAGTATCGAATTCAATTTCAATTGCAGTGTTGGTTTCAGTTATACATCATGCACACATACGTATCCAATTCAGCTTCCAAGCCATGTCCATTCCTAATTTCATTTCGATTTCACAATGTTCATAAAGCTCCATGGATTACTAAGTGCACAGATTATGAGTGTCAATTCCGGAAGGTTTAGCATTTTAATAGGTGCGTTGGTGGGTCAGTGGCTAGATCGCTCACTCGTGGCTTAATTTTATATTTCCCTAGGATTCACATTATCGTGATTTCATCCAGTATCTGTGGGGATGAGCATCATGAAAGACCCTCAACCAAAAGGGTAGCCATGCCTCTTTTGAGACCAAAATCAAAATTTCCTTCATAGTACGACTTCTTGTCATCCATTAATGACCTAACCCACACCCCAGACACACACCCTTCAACTTTGTTCTGTTTGATCTTAGATTCTCACATTGTGATAATGATTGTCTTAATATGAAAATTAGTTGTGGTAAACCATGGTCAACCACATTTATTTTAGGGCTTATAATATTTATCATAGGGTGTACCTTGGGTTTATCATATTAATCCCTTGGGTTTATAACCCATTGGGTTTTTAATATTAATCCCTCAGGTTTATAATATCAATCCCTTGGGATTATTAATCTAAGGGTTCATATTCCAAGGGTATAATATTATTCATAGGATTTATAATATTACTCCTAGGGTTTAATATAAACCCCTTGTCTTGATAATCATGGTCAACAATGGTCAAATGCCACATTGTGACAAAGATTGTCTCGATATGTAAATCAACCTTGGTCAAGTATGGTCCAATGTCACATTGTGACAAAGATTATACAATATGAAAATCAACCATGGCCAACCATGTTTATTTTATTGTTTATAGTATTTATTATAGGGTTTACATACCTTGGTTTATAATATTTATCTTACGGTTTATCATAGGATTTTCTCAATATGAAAATCGATCACGATCGTCCACGGGGTCTTCGATAGATGGTGATCATATGATCTGTTAAGACACTCCTTGATGTGAGGTCACTCATTCAAACCCCCACCACAATTGGTGTTGTCACTTACTGCTTTATTAGAATTCAATTGCCTCAAATTCACAAAAAAAGTGAATTTTGATGCCAATGTTTTAGCTGTAGATTCTATTAGAGCTTAATTGGTCCCTCTCCATTGTGTAGTGCTCGGAAAGAGATTTCCAACGATATTTAGAAGTCCAAAAATGGACTCGTGGAGTAGAACTTAAGTCATTCTCATGTCTACCCTTAAAAAGCCCAGCAAACCAAGAAAATGAGTAAGTTTTGAGGTAAATCACAATCAGGACATAGGAGGCTTATCGCAGTCGCAAATAGGGCTTGCCCGTGGGTAACGAGTAGTGGCATAATGGAAAGAAGTGATTTTTCGATCGTCAATATCACATATTGATAATTCGTGGGTTTGGGCACAAGTTTTAATGGTGATTGGCTATCGGTAGGGTCCTAGGGCACTTGCTTAAGGATTATTCAAGGTTCACAATATTTTTGAAGGGGTTGATCTGTGATATAACACTATATCGCCATGGTAGGGCTAAAACAATTTAATGAAGGAAATGCCTGCAAAACCAAGGCAGAGCACCCTCCTTCTCTCTCCTCCACATGGCATTGACGATCGGTGATCGATGGGGTTTCAAGTTAAAAAGACCTGCAAAACCACCGATAGTGCGATAAAGTGGTGAATCACCGGGGGGAACCAAATAGAAAGGAATCCCTTGAAAATCCAAGGCCTAACCCACATTTTTCTCTCTCCTCTAGGGGCCCACGTGGCACTCTCTAATTAGTCCACTAAGCTGACATGGAATCTGATGTCAGCAGTGATGTGGCATGTATGGATGATGACGTGGCAGGTGGACACGTGTCACTCATTTTTTTCATTTTTAGGGGTCTTATTGGGTTGCTTTTGGGTGCCGTGTGTCACCATTCACATGGTGACGCGTGGCAGTGATGATGTCAGCATGTTTAACAATGATCAGCAATCGGTGGTTCTTGATTTCGAGCTTATCTGAAATTTCTATTGTGATATGGAAAGGCCCCAGATGCGATATATTATGAGTTGCAATATATAAAGATTTTGGTCCGAGAAATCTGCTAATGAAGGACTTCTGTGATATGAAGAAAAAATCTCTCCCGCGCAGTTGTTGAGAGCTTTAGCACCAAACACATGGGCCTTTGGTTCCAGCCCCTCTATCATATAAGGAAATTCATAAAAGGGGCTATAAATAAAGGGGGCATAGGAGAAGCTCAAAAGTGGTCGCTTGATCATTTGTTTTAAACATTAAAGGCCCGTGACCACACAATTGTTTGCTACAACATAAGGCAACCAGAGAGGTGAAAGGACTGCGCAGAGATTTAAAAGAGGGATGGGTCAGAAGCTTGGGTGGTTAATGATGGTATGGACACATTCATGGAAGGACTCAGTGTGCAAGATGCCTCCATAAGCCAACGCAGAAAGAATTTAAAAGGAATTGACAAAAGCCGGCCAAGGCAGCAGTGAATCGCCTCAAATAGCCGAAAGAAGCCTGATGACAATAGGGACATGACTCAATTCAATGCCTCCATTGAAGCAGCAAGGGGTCACCTCCTATTTCCTCTCTTAATTTTCTTTCTTTGTGCATTTATTTCTGTATTTTTCCAGGAAATGGACTTTATCACTATTGTAATCTTTATGTAGGTGGTAGCAGAACCTGATAGAGGCTAACACAACTAGTCTAGTATGGCAGCTGGAGCCCTGTACTCTGAGATATTTTGATTGTAACTCTTGATCTCCCCCCTCTTCTTATAAATAGGGGGAAGCAATCTATAACAAAGGTTCCAAAATTTCTCACCCGCAAGGGCTGAACTCTGTGATGCCATTTTGGTTCTAATTTTCTTGTTCATGGGGGTTTCATTGATATCATTTCTTGGTGTATGGACTAGCTATTGGACCCTTTGAGTTAAATGGTATTTTCCTGTTGATTCCTAACATGATTAATGTGCAATAAGTTTTCCCTTCTGTAACCTCATTTCATAAGTTGTGTTTCCTTCTCTAAAATAGTGTAATTAGATTATTGGTTTCTCCTTGGTTCATGGATTTTCCTTGGATGCTAAATAAAGAATAGTGTCTGTGTGTTTTACAAATTTACTTAGTTTTATAATAGCCTGCAGTACCTATATGAGCACAGGATTTATCACACTATTTGTTGATAGAAGTATCCACATCATCGGCTTGAAACCTTAATAAGTTCTCTGATGTTTGTATCAATCCATCTACTCCCTCTTTCATATTTCTATTGGAAAATCGTGGTTTAGGATTTTGTGTTGTTTATAGCCCTATCCATCAGATTCCACTTTTGCTGGAACACTGTTATTTAGGATTTTGTTTGTTACAGTCCTACGTATCTATTTCCCTCTATCCTCTCCTCCTCTCCATTGTTCCTACGACTGCATATTTAAGATAATTCATTTATGTGTCAGCCACTAGAAGAAGAAACCATCTCTCTTTGATATTTACCCATATACCCCTAACATTTGGATCCATGAGTTCATTTGAATCTACCTCTTTGAGAGCTAAGAGAAGCAAGCCCCTCCTATTATCTTTTATGTGACAATTGGAGGGTCGCAAACCCCTCACATATAACCTTACAAGAACTCCTTTATTTAAGTTATCCTATGCAATGGTCTACAATCAACCCATAGGTTGTCTCTAGGGAGCTTTCCTTGCCACTTGTTGCACTTGTGCTACAGGTGCAAGATTTAGCCACAACATCTTTCTAGTGTTGTTGTTGAGGAACTGATTAGAATATTTTTCCCTGGGTATAACACGGTTTCACATTTCCTCTATTAAGTGAGAAAGGTAAGATTGGGTTGAAGATCTCTCATCTTGGTGACTCCACTGTCAATTTTATTGTAAACATCCTGGAGACTCCACTGTCCATATCTCTATTTGACCATCGTGGCTTTCAAGCAGCGTCATACCCACTTAGGTGCTACAACAACCCAAAATTATCCCTTCTTTTGAAGCCGAAATCACTTATAAAGGAAGGTTTTCAAGATGAGCCTTCGTGTATTCCTCATCAACAAATTTTCCCCACTCGATATTTATTCTATTAATGTTTCTCCCGATCATGTCCCTTTATTTCATGAGTGGGATAGTTATTTTCCTAGCTTGAGTGGGCGTACAAAGAGAAGGCTTGATCAACACCTTGAAGAGTTTCATGAATGCATGATACAACAAGGAATCTTCCTTGAAGATGTACAAATGAAGTTATTCATGTATTATTTAGAGGGTGGTGCTAGAGTTTGGTATGGAACAATGCCTCATGGCAGCACACCTTCCCTACAAAGTTTTCTTATAGCATTCAACCACTACCATAGAGTCTATATCCACTGAATTTTCTTTTTGAAGATTGATGCACAAATTTTAATGATGATTATATTCACAAGGTTGAAGACCTTGCTGAAGATATTTGTGAAGCTCCACTCCACGAAAACATCTACTTGCATCAAGAAGCATCACCCACTAAGCTAGAAAGTGAAGAAATAATTATCACTATGGTGCCAACAAACGCTCAGCTGTCTGATTCGATCGAACTAGATGTTTCTCCTTATTGTGATGAATATGACATGGCTGGAGAGTCAAGTGATGTTGATCCACAATGCTTCCAGTCAGGGGAAGCTGTGCAGGATGAGGAGGTTGATCAGGAGGTCAAAAAAGAGGATCCAGTTCACAATGCACACCCTTCACATGGAGAGAAAGACCAAGACCCTCCTCTAATTTGTGATTCAAATTATTCAAAAGAGGACGAGATGGTCGTGAAATTTTAGAAGGATCTTCTTGCGAGCAAGGGGAGAAAAATCTTCGAGAAGCATGCTTTTCTTGAAAAGGCCAATGTTGAAGAGCTCGATAATGTTTGTGGTTGCCATGACCAAAAGTCATCATCCAGTAGACCCTATGTGAATAAGAGGTTGTTGCAAACATTCATTACCTACTCCATGACCCTGTGGCTATTGTACGTGACCCCATTCTTAAGTTAGCAATAGAGGTTATTTCAAAAGCATCTATGAGGTTCCCCGTTTGAAGATTTTTTATGGTGCATGCCTATTTTAATATTTATTTTTTAGCAATGTGAAGGCATAAGGCCCAATACTCTAATGCTGGCCTGAATCCATTAGAGGGTTGAAATCACTTAGGTGAATTGAGCCATGTGCATAAATAGGAGAGTATGTAAATAATCTCACCACCTAGCATTTACTTTCCAGTTGTTAGATTTTGTATTTCTCCATTTTAGATTGAGGAGGAAAGTCCCATGGAGATTTTATTGATTAAAATGATTCATTTATTACTGAATCCATGCCCAATAGTGAAGCATGCTAGTCTACAGGCTCTCAACACCTTTCTAGCATGGCACTGTCCCCAGTAGGAGCCAATGTTGTCACTCACTCCTTTATCAATCTTCAATTACCTCAAATACACAAAAGAAGTGAAGTTTGATGCTATGTTTTAAGCCACAAATGCTATTAGATCTTAATTGGTCTCTATCCATTATGTAGTGCTTGGAAAGAGATTTCCAAGGGTATATGGAAGACCAAAAATGGACTCCTGGATCAAAAGTTAAGGCATTTTGAATTCTACCTTGGAAAAGCCCACCAAACCAAGAAAATTACTAAGTGTCTAGGTAAATTGCAATCGGGAACTGAGAGGCTTATCGAAATCATAAATTCTGCTTGCTGGTGGGTAAGGATCAGTGGCGAAATGAAAAGCAGCGATCTGCTGATTGCTGATATCGCATATCGGTAGTTGGCAGGTCTAGGCACAGCTTCTATCGGTGATTAGTAGCGTCCCAGGGCACATGCTTAAGGATTATCCATGGTTTACAATATTTTTGCACAGGTTGTTCTGCGATATAACACTATGTCATTGGGGTAGGGCTAAAAAAATTTAATGAAGGAAAGTCCTGCAAAACCAAGGCGGACCGCCTTCCTTCTCTCTCCTCCATGTGGCATCAACGATCGGTGATCGGCGGGGTTTCAACTTAAAAAGACCTGCAAAACTGCCGATAGTGCGATAAAGTTGTGCATCATCGGGGGGTTGAGAAAACCAAATACAAATGAGTCCCCTACAAAACCAAGGCTCGACCGACTTTTTTCTCTCTCCTCCACGGGGCCACGTGGTGACCTCTAATTGGTCCACCAAACTGACATGGTAGTCATCGTCGACAGTGACTTGGCACGTACAAATGATGACGTGGTAGGTGGACACATGTCACTCATTTTTAGTGTTTTTAGGGGTCCTTTCGAGCACTTTCCGAGTGCCACATGTCACCACTCACAGAATGACATGGCAGTATGACATCAACAATGATGTTGCAATGATGATGTCAGAATGTTTATCGGCAATCAACGATTGGCGGTTCCTGATTCCAGGCTTATCAGCGATTGTTACTGCGACATGGAAAGGCCCCAGATGCAATATATTATGAGCTGCAATCTATAAATATTTTGGGTCCGGGCAATCTTCCAATGATGGCCTTCTATGATATAAAGAAAAAGTCCCCCCCATTGAGCTATTGAGAGCTTTAGTGCCAAGCACATGGGTCTTTGGTTCCAGCCCTCGGTCATATAAGGAAATTCATAAAAGGAGCTATAAATAAAGGGGGCCTAGGAGCAAATCAAAAGTGCTTGCCTGTTCATTTGTTTTAAACATGAAAGGCCTATAACCACAAAATTGTTCTCTACATAATAAGGCAACCAAAGCATTGAAAGGACTGTGCAGAGCTTTAAAGATGGATGGGTAGCAACTGCGATGGTTAATGAAGGTATGTGTGAATTCATGGAAGGACTCATCCTGCAATACACCTCCATAAGCCAACGCTAAAAGAGTTTAAAAGGAATTGATAGAAGTCAGACAAGGAGGAAGTAAAGCACCTCAAATAGCTAAAAGAAGCCTGATGAGAGTAGGGACATGGCTTAATTCAAGGCCTCCATTGAAGCAGCAAGGGGACACCTCCTCTTTCCTCTCTTGATTTTCTTTCTCTATGCATTTATTTCTATATTTTTCCAAGAAAGGGATTTGATCCCTATTGTAATCTTTAGGTAGGTTGTAGCAGAGCCTGACATACGTTGACACAACTGGTCTAGTATGGTAGCTGGAGCCCTATACTTTGAGATATTTTGATTGTAACTACTGCTCTCCCCCCTCTTCATATAAATAGGGGGACGTAATCTATAACAAACGTCCCATAATTTCTCACATGCAAGTGTTGAACTCTATGATGCCATTTTGGTTCTAATTTTCTTATTCATGGGGGTTTCACTAATATCATTGGTAAGCGTATGGAATAGTTATTGGACCCTTTGAGTTAAATGTTATTTTCATATTGATTCTTAACATGACTAATGTGCAGTAAGTTTTCCCTTCTATAACCTCATTTCATAAGCTATTTTTCCTTCACTAAAATAGTGTAATGAGATTGTCGATTTCTCCTTGGTTCATGGATTTACTCTGTTTACTAAATAGAGAATAGTGCCTGTGTGTATTACAAATTTACATGGTTTTATAATAGCCTGTAGTACATGTATAACCACATCCTTTCTCACACTACTTGGGGATAGAGGTACCCACTTCATAGGCTTGAAACCTCAATAAGTTCTCCGTTGTTTCTATCACTCCATCTCCTCCCTCTTTCATATTTCTATTGGAAAACCATGGTTTAGGATTCTGTGTTGTTTATAGCCCTATCCATCGGATTCCACTTCTACTAGAATAATGTTGTTTAGGATTATGTTTGTGATATCCCATTGCATCTATTTCCCTCCTTCCTTTCCTCCTATCCATCATTCTTACAACTTCATTTTTAGGATTTCTCATTTCTATGTGTCAACCACGAGAAGAAGAAACCATTTATCTTTGAGATTGCCCCATATACCCCCAACATTTGGACCCATGAGTTGGTTTGAATCTACCTCTTTGAAAGATAATTGAACCAAGCCCCTCCTATTACCTTTTACATAATAATTGGAGTGCCACAAACCACTCACATATAACCTTACAAGAACTCCTCTATTTAAGATGTCCTAGGCACTGGTCTACAATCAACCGATAGGCTGTCTCTAGGGAGCTCTCCTTGCCTCCTCTTGCACTTATGTTGCAAGTGCAATATTTTGCCACAATAATCGGGGTGATATATTGGACATATGAAGATGTATTCATGCCAAGCTTACAAAAAGAAAAAATCAACCGTTGTCAAGCATGGTCAAGCATGGTCAACTATGGTCAACCATAACAAAGCATGGAACAATGATGGTCAACATTGGTCAAACATGGTGAACCATGGTCAATTATGGCCAATCATGGTTAACCATTATCAACAATGGCCCAACATCACATTGTGACAACAATTTTCTCAATATGAAAATCAACCATGGTCCAATGCTGCATTGTGACAGAGATTGTCTAGGTATGAAAATCAACCAATGTTAACCATGGATAATCATGGAAAACCATTGTCAAGCATGGTTAATAACCATGGTTAGATCGTGGTAATTATTTTCTCCTGTTCATCATCACATTGTGACAACCATGGCCATCCATTGTCAACCATGGTCCAACATTGCATTTTGATAGATTGTCTCAATATGAAAATTAACCATGGTCAACCTTGGTCCAACGTAGCATTGTGACTATTATGTCAATATGAAATTCAATCATGGTCAAGCATGGTCCAATGTCACATTGTGACAAAGATTGTGCCAATATGAAAATCAACCATAGCCAACCATTGTCAACTATAGTCCAATGTTGCATTCTGAAAAAGATTCTATCAATATGAAAATTAGCCATGGTCAACAATGTTTATTTTAGGGTTTATAATATTTATCATAAGGTTTTTATACCTTGGGTTTATAATAATAATCCCTTTGGTTTAATATTATTCGCTTTGGTTCATTAATCTAAGGGTTCATATTCCTAGGGTATAATATTATTCATAATGTTTATAATAGTAATCTTAGGATTTAATATAAACCCCTTGGGTTTAAAATCATGTTCAACCATGGTCAATCATGGTGACCCATGGTCCAATGTCACATTGTAACACATATTTTCCCACTATCAAAGCTAACCATGATCAAAAATGTTTAATTATTGCTAGTTGCGGTCCAATGTCTCATTGTGACAAAGATTATATGTTAAAATTGGCAACTAAGGCCAAATTCCATGCGGGTCATCTTATTTATGGCAGTTGATATTTTTCTTGGATCCCTATCATTGAGAGGTGTAGGATTGATCTACAAATCATCTGATTCTGATAAGTATTCATGGAGTTATGAATTTATTTGGATTATAAAACAATTCATCAAGGTAGGCTAGCAACCAAATAAAACCCACATGTGCTCAACGTTTTAGTATAAATAGAGGTGGCCTTCAAGTAATTTCAACACACTTGGGATCTCTTCCTCTCTCAACTTGTCTTTGGGTTTTAGTAGGAGGAGAGATCCTAAGGAATAATATTGCCCTGATCTAGAGGATAGAAAGTTGGAACTGCCAGAAAAGCCAGAACTACCCGAAAAGCCAGAACTACCAAAACTGCCAGAAAAGCCAGAACTGCTAGAACTGCTGGAAAAGCAGGAAAATCCAGAAAAGTTGGAACTTCTGGAAAAGTCGGAATTGCTGAAAAAGCCAGAACTACCAGAAAAGCCAGAACTGCCGGAAACGTCGGAACTACCGGAAAAGATGGAAAAGATGGAAAAGCCGGAAAAGTCGGAACTACTGGAAAATCTATAAAAGTCGGAACTACTAGAAAAGCTATAACAGTTGTAAAAACTAGAAAAGCTAGAAAAGCTAGAAAAGCTGGAATTGTCAGAAAAGCTGGAAAAGCTTGAAAAGCTAGAAAAGCCAAAACTGCTAGAAAAGCCAGAAATGCTAGAAAAGTCAGAAAAGTTGAAACTGCTGCAAAAGCCAGAACTGCTGGAAAAGACTGAACTGCCGGAAAAGCTAGTAAAGCCAAAACTACCAGAAAAGCTAGAAAAGCTAGAAATGCCAGAAAAGCTGGAAAAGCCAGAAATGTTGGCACTGCTGGGACTGTTGGAACTATCAGGACTACTGGATTGCCAGGAACAACCAAAACTGTCACACACCATTGGAATTGCCAAAACTACTGAGAACTACCAAAACAGTAGAAGCATATGTCTCCGCAGGAGAGCAACATGCAAAGGACAACTAACTAACATTGGGATAGTTGTATGGTCTTAGCAGCAAATACACCAAGCATGCAATGTTACAAATAGCATGCAAGGGACAACTAGCATGCAAAAAAAAGCATGCTAAGGACAACAAGCATGCTAGGGAAAACAAGCAAGCAAGGTGCAGTGAACACATAGGTCAGGATGGCAACATGGTGCAACAATGGCACATAATGTAGTACAGTGATGGGTATAGTCATGATTAATGAAGCATGATGAGATGCAACATAGTGATGATGGGTGCAACATGGTGCAGTGTGGTGAGGTGCAACATGATGACGAAATGTAGCACAATGATAGGTGGAGTCACCTTGGAGAATTAGTTGAAGCAACATGTCTTCAATTGATCTCATGTATCATCTTCTTGGAGATGATCTATGCTCTTATCTAGATAAGTCACAGTGTTGACTTCTGTTGTAAATGTACTATCTCTCTTTCTCTTTGCTGAACTATTAAGAAGGATTGATCAAGGGTTTCCCCACATTGGGGTTTGTCCTTGGCTAGCACCACATCTTGTGTCCTCTTGTCTTGGCTTGTTTTTTGCAATTTATGTTTAGGTTCTATCTGCAGTTTACTTTAATGTTGATGTGATTGCTACTCTAGAAAAGATATGGAGCTGATTGTGAAAATTGAAATAATTTTCTCTAAGCATAGAACATACTTAAAATTAACATGGTATCAGAGCTGAGGTGAAGACAATGCCCAAGCAAGAGAGAAAGAGCAATCACTGAAGACGATTGGGAAAGGACAAAAGGATCAGTGGATTCCTCATCCCTCTTCAAATTCCCAAAGTGTGAAGTTGAAGCAGAGAATATTATTAGAATGGCATAACAGAGTATGGCCTACCTAAAGATCACTTCATTGGAAGACCGGATCTTAGGATGGAAGGAAAGGCAGATAACTAGTTTAGCCATTATGCGAAGGAGTGTCTGAATGGCAGGGACACGTCACTTGATGATGATAATAATCATTCCAGGGACATCTTCAATGATCAAAGGAATGACATGTAATCTAGGTCATCAAGGAAATGGCCGACTCTTCATAGAAATCAAGGAACCCCAGGTATGAAGAATCAAATGTTGTTTTTGATAAGATAAAGAAGAGTTATCTTGTATTGGCCCTCTCCTTCAGATTCTTTGGGAATCTAGCTTATGGATTGTAGTGCTTCAAGGTACTTCATCAGATAGATGAGTGCACCCTCTAATTTGGTAGAGATGGAAACAATCGTGGGATTATACTTGGAGCCGATGCCACCTATCCTGGAAAGGGTGTAGGGAATGTTAACTCTCAATTGAATAAGGGCCACTCGATTCATTTAAAAAATCTCTTTTATGTACCTGATCATAGGAAGAACCTTGTGTCCATCTCGGAAGAGGAAGTTAGAGGTTTCAAGGTGGCATTCATCGATGGAAACGTAGGTGTTAAAAATATAATTTTCAAAGATTCTTTTTCTCATGTGTTCAGGGTTGGAAATTTGTATCAAGTTGCAGGATGGTTCATTGGGGATCATGTCAATTGACATATCACATCTATAACACCGGAGGTCTACCTATGGGTCCCTATCTGATGTGATTCAAATGGTGATATGGATGTTTGAATGCAAGTAGAGCATGAAGGTACATGTCTAAGATGTACTGAAGGAAATATTATAAAGGGACCATTCCCCTCATGCAGTAGGTCCATAGGTTTGGAACAACTCGCGGATTTTGAGATTCATGATCGGGAATCTCGTGTAGACAGGTGGAAGAAAGCCTCTATGGCTTGAAGAAAAATAGCCCAGGTGTAGTATGAGAGGATTAATAGCTGTCTGATGAAGCTGAGATTCACTAGGAGTGAAACCGATCCAAACCACTACCAAAAGGTTGTGGATGATAGAACTCTCATATCGGCACCTTATGAGGACGACATATTTCTGACAGGTGCAGACCCTCTCATTTGCAAAAGTAAGAGGGAGTTGGATTCCGGATGTGCAATGATAAACTACAAGCCTGTGACTACCTCGAGGATCTTAACTTTCAGAAGTTATATGGTAGTGATGTCGGAATAGATTTGGGAAATGCCTCTGAGTTTCATAAACTCATTCACGTTGATGTTCTTGGTGAACTTCTGTCGGAACATATGTTTTGCAGTCAACATGGTGAGCTCATATTTGGTTGAGCCTCACTAGATTGGTGCCAAGAATCTTCTGATATATCTTCGGGGCACAATCTCTCATGGATTGAGATACACTACTAGAGATATGAAACTGCATGATTATTCGAATGCTAACTAGGCAGGCAATGTGGAGGATCACTAGAGAACTTCTCAGTGTTGGTTCTCTTTGGATTCTGCTTTGATATCATGGATGAGCAGGAATGAGAAGTCGGTTTATATAATCATTGCCGAGACAGAATACATAGCTACGAGTATGATCTCGTGTGAAGCTACATGGTTGCAGAAGCTCTTAAGTGAGATGTTTGTACACATGACGAATATGACTGTCATTCTCTGTGACAACTAGAGGGGGGATTTGATTATTAAGGAATCCCATATTCGATGATCGCTCCAGTAGATAGACATCAGATACTGCCTTATCTGTCATATGCTAAGTCAATGAGCAAGGAGGCTCCATTACATTAATACTAATGTAGAGGGCACAGACATTTTGTTAAAGCCCTGGGAAAAGTCAAATCTATGACTTTCTAACGTACGACCACAGGGCGACTCACCCTCCCCTGGTGGTGCACTATGAACAGGATGATTAGTTCTTCTGTGGCCTAGGATGATTAGTTCTCCTGTGGCAACTGTGGAACAGGAGGATTAGTTCTCGTGTGGGCTAGGATGATTTGTTCTTCATGGCGACTATGGAATAGGATGATTAGTTCTCCTGTGGGTCAGGATGATTTGTTCTCTATGGCGATTGTGGAAAAGGATTATTAGTTATCCTGTGGGCCAGGATGATTAGTTCTCTGTGGCATCCACTGATAGGATGATTTGTTCTCCTGTGGATAGGATGATTAGTTCTCCTGTAGAGGCATCCTACCATGTAGTCTGGGACTCATGGGAAGTACCTCTCATCTGATCGATGAGCAGGGAAATGAGGATAGGGACTATAGTAGTACTATTGATGGACACATCATTGTATCTACCGTAATTCCTATGCTAGGATGACCTCCATTGATCTGGGATCAATGAAACTAATCTAGGATCAGTATGAGTGGTCTGAGACACTCTCTTGTGACATTGATTTGGGCTCAATGTAACTGATCTGGGATCAATGTAACTGATCTGGGATCAGTATGAGTGGTTTGAGACACTCTCTTGTGACATTGATCCGGGCTCAATGTAACCAATCTGGGATCAATGTAACTGATCTGGGATCAGTATGAGTGGTTTGAGACACTCTCTTGTGACATTGATCTGGGATCAATGAAACTAATCTAGGATCAGTATGAGTGGTTTGAGACACTCTCTTGTGACAATGATCTGGGATCAATAAAATTTATGTCGAGTTAGTAAGAGTGATGTGACACACTCTCTTTAGATGAAACTGACTTCGGGTCAGTAGAGAATGGTATGAGACATTCTCAATCAATTCCTCTTCTTCATTATTCAGTAGAGCAGAGCAAAGTAGAGAAGAGTATAGCTCAGCAGATCAAAGCATAGTAGAGCAGAGCTCAGCAGAGCAGCGCTTAGTAGATCAGAGCAGAGTAGTGCAAGACACTGATGGCAGAGATAGTATAGTCAGACATATGGATCAACAGATGGAGTTCTCCCTAGTTGAGAGGGAGTGTTGAAATTTCCAACTAGGGCCAAACTCCATGTGGGTCATCTTATTTATGGCAATTGATATTTTTCTTAGTTCCCTCTCATCGAGAGGTGTAGGATTGATCTAAAGATCATCTGATTCCGATAAGTATTCATTGATTTATGAATTTATTTGCGTTATAAGACAATTTGTCAAGGTCAGCCAACAACCAAATAAACCCCACATGTGCTCAATGTTTTAGTATAAATAAAGGTGACCTTCAAGTCATTTCAACACACTTGGGATCTATTCCTCTCTCAACTTGTCTTTGGGTTTTAGTAGGAGGAGAGATCCTAAGGAATAACGTTTCCCTGATCCAGATGACAGAACGACGGAACTACTAGAAAAGTCGGAACTACCAGAAAAGCCGGAACTGCCAGAAAAACTGGAACTGGGGCAGCTGCTAGAAAAGTCGAAACTGCTGGAACTATCGGAAAAGTTGAATAAGTTGGAATGGCTGGAAAAGCCAGAACTGCTAGAAAAGTTGGAAAATCTAGAAAATCTGGAAAAGCTGAAACTATCGTAAAAGCTGGAACTGCCAAAAAAGCCAAAAAAACCGTAACTTCTAGAAAAGCCGGAAAAACCGGAAAAGCCGAAACCGCCAGAAAAGTTGGAACCACTGGAAAAGTCGGAAGAGCTGGAAAAGTCGGAAGAGCTGGAAAAGCCGAAACTACTGGAAAAGCTGGAAAAGTTGGAAATGTCAGAAAAGCTAGAAAACTCAAAAATGCCAGAAATGTCGGGACTAGCAGAACTATCAGGACTGCCAAGAACAACTGGAACTGATGAAACTACTAGAGCATCTGTCTCCGAAGGAAAAAAGCATGCAAGGGACACCTAACTAACAATGGGATAGTTGTATGGTACTTAGCAGCAAATACACCAAGAATGCAATGTTACAGCTAGCATGCAAGGGACAACTAGCATGCAACAACAAGCATGCTAAGGACAACAAGCATGCTAGCGACAACAAACAAGCAAGGTGTAGTGAACACATAGGTCAGGATGGCAACTTGGTGTAGCAATGGCACGTAATGCAGTGTAGTGATGGGTACAATCATGATTAATGAAGCGCGATGAGATGAAACATAGTGATGATGGGTGCAGCATGGGGCAGAGCGGTGAGGTGCAACACGATGATGAAATGCAGCACAATCATAGGTGAAGGAGTCACATTGGAGAATTAGTTGAAGCAGCATGTCTTCAACTGATCTCATGTATCATCTTCTTAGAGATGATCTATGCTCTTATCTAGATAAGTCAAAGTGTTGACTTCTGTTGTAAACTTACTATCTCTCTCTCTCTCTGTTGAACTATTAAGAAAAATTGATCAAGGGTTTCCCCACATTGGGGTTTGTCCCTGGTTACCGCCACATCTTGTGTCCTCTTGTCTTAGCTTGTCTTCTGCAATTTATGTTTATGTTCAATCTACAGTTTACTTTAATGCTCATGTGATTGCTAATCTGGAAAATATATGGAGCTAATTGTGAAAATTGAAATCAATTCCTCTAAGCATAGAACATACCTAAAATTAAAATTATCTCTATTTGAAAATCACACATGGTCAATATGAAAATCAACCATGGTCAATCATGCCTAATCATGGTCAACCATGGTCCAACACCACATTGTGACAAAGATTGTCTGAATATGATAATCAACCATAGCCAACCATCATCAACCATGGTCAACCAAGGTCAACCACATTACCTAAGGTTTCAGTATTACTCCATTGAGTTTATATGCCCTTGGGTTTATAATATCAATCCCTTGGATTTATTAATGTAAGGATTCATATTCCTAGGGTATAATATTATTCATAGGGTTTATAATATTAATCCTTGGTTTTAATATAAATCCCTCATGTTTATTTAATTGACAATAATTAATATAAATTATAAAAAACAAATATTTGTATTTTTAATAAATAAATATAATAATTCGTCATTTATCATTAATTATTATTATTATTATTATTATTATTATTAGAGTTTTTTTGTGTAAATAACCTTTGATATTAACAAAAGTAACATATAGTACAAAAATTCTGCCGAAGCAGATGACTGGCCGCATTTAGGCAGGCCTTACCAACTAAAAACAATTTGAAACATAGGACTCAAAGAGTAGCAAACATAAGAGACAGAGTGCTGCTAAGAAGTGCACCACGCAGGGTGACTTAGCCCAAAAAAGGACTGGCTAGCACATAACTGAGAAACTGAAAATAAAAACATAACATGACAGAGTCCGACAGAGGGACAGGGAAGACTGATTAGAATTTTTTTGGGGGGTTTGGCACTGAGTGCACCTCTTTGCAGTTGGATGCATTATCCTGGTTGACCTTCGACGGACCACCTCGTTGAAGTTCTGGAGGCTTGTTGTCTTGCTCGATGCTTTTCCTGAGCAGCTTGATCAGGACAGTGAGATTTTTACTGATGGAATCAACCTCCTCATGCAGAGCACAGAGTTTGAATTCGCTGCTTTCAACGACAGCCATGTGGTCCTTGGTCATTGTGGCAGCAAACTGTTGAAGAGTTCGCAGTTGCTCAGCCTGTTCAGTTTGGACATCCATGGCCTTAGCCAGGATGGTCTTCATGCGCCACGCTTCTTCTTGTGTGCGAAGGAAATGGGTTGCCCGAGTGCTGGGCGTCCCCGGATCTTGCAGCCAGTCTACTTCCTGGCTTAATTGATGGTCTGATAGCTTGCTCTCTTCCTCTTCAGCCGAGGCCTCCAGGTCAATGATTTTCCTCTTGTTCCGCTCGGAAGTTCTCCGCTCGAACATATCTCTAGCCCGCTGCAGGTCTCTGTTTGCGGATTGATTTCGGCTACCTTCCCCCGCCATGGGAGCACTCTCCTGAATGTTGCTTGCCTGAAGAAAAATGCAAATCGAAGGACTCTGATTGTTGAGCGCCGGAGCAGTGATGCTCCAATGGAGAGCAAGGGAGGATATATAGAAAATGGCGAGAAGATTTTGGGCGGTAGAGCGGATCGCGACATGCAAATTTCATGTCCGATCAACATAAATGTTGTAATTCGGAGTTGAGGAGGGTAATTGCGATGATTGGGAATGTTTGCGATCACCTCCTCCTGCACGGTTCTAGATGTGCCAAGTGTCCTTCTGACCTGCGGTTCTGCGGCGGCTTATGTCACTTCGGGTCATGATGCGGTACAATTTTCTGTGGTCTGCGGTGCATATTATTTCCCTCAACCAGGTTGTCCTTCGTTGCTTGCTGTGAATTGATGGCTCTTGTCCTGTCGGCCTAGCCATACGTTTATGGTAGTGAAATAGGCGGCCTATCATTCTACCTTGTGAGATGCCACCAAATTTATTCGTGTGAGGTGAGAGCACCGATCTTTTAATTGATTACTCTCGACCTGATGCCAACAACTGTCCACCATTCCGTTTGGGTTCTCGATCCCATGGTTTGCCAAGTGGTCGGCAATCGAATTTGCCTGCCTTCTTACCGCCTGGAAGATCAGGCCTTTCATTTTTCCGAGCAATTTCCCTATGTTCTCTGTGACCATAGCCAGATGCCAGTGCTTGGTAACCTTGTTGGCCGGTGTTCCCCATAGATTTTTCTTGCCACCAGAATGGCAATCTCAGAGTCGCCCTCAATTACTACGTTTTCTGCCTGGTTTCTTCGTAGAATTGTTAAACTTTTTCCATTGTTGCGAACTCCATTTCATTGTTAGTGCCCTCGCCCAAAGCTTGACTGTAGATATGGATTATTTCACCTCTCTGGTTTCGAATGAGGCCTCCTATGTCAGCTGGTCCCGGGTTACCTCTCGAGGCCCATCAAAATTTAGTTTCAGGAAGCCATCAGGAGGCCGAGTCCATCCCTTTGGCGTGTTGATGAAGTTCTGCTGATTTGCTTGGGGTTTTTGGCTTTGATTGTAGCGAATGTTGAACGCATTCAGGATTCTCTGGTCTTCCACTGTGGTTTGGTTGGATGGGTCGACTTTGCTTTTTACCAGGATCAATTGGCAAATGTTCTCAATTAAGGTAATTCTCAGGTGCTCTATATTCCTGTGTTCGTTTTGGAAAATTCTTCTGTTCCTTTCTTTCCATATTGTCCATGTGATGAAACCTCGCAGAATTTTCCATATGCTATTGATTTGAGGATTTTCAAAGTAATTGCTTGGCCAATTGGATATGGTGTTTTGGATGGAGTCCATATCTCTTCTGTTTTGTTGTATGATAGTTTCTATCCCTTGCCAAATGTGGTTAGCCCATTCACATGTATTGAATAGGTGATTCATGGTTTCTTCTGCTTGCTTGCACATAGGGCAAAAGGAAGGGCCTTCGAAGCCTTTTTTCCGCAGGTTCTCCCAGGTAAGCGTCTTTCGCCTCATAAGGAGCCAAAGAAAGGTTTGAATTTTTGGCCAGAATAAGGGATCCCAAACCTTGGTGAACCATGGTGCTATCTCCCCCTGCTCGGTGAGTTCCAACTACTCTCTAGCTTCCTTGAGAGTGAAGTTGCCATTGCCCTTCATACCCCGCCTCAGCTTTTCCGCCTCCAGGGTTGTCCTAATTTTTCGTTTGTGTAGGACTTGGAGCAGGTTTTGTATGTTATTATTTTCCTCAAGAGGGTTTCCAGTTTTCGGAAGGGTCCATTCTCTCCAATCCTGGTTGATGCCATTAGGGATCCAGTACTGATGAACAATATATTTTCCCCTATTGTGACAGTTTACTTTGTAGTCTTCGAGGTCTAGGTTTTCAAGCTTTGGATGCTGTTGCTAGGCATCTTCCCAGAAGAAGGATGATTCCCCATTGCGGATCTCCCACAAGCTGTGGTCCTGAGTAAGGTTGTAGTTTCTTTTTGCTAGATTCCAGATTGGAGAACCTTCCGGCAATTCTTGATGTCTTATGAGGTCCTGCTCTCTGCAGTTAGGAGTGTATTTCTCTTTCCAATGACGGGCCCAGGGAAGGTTTGTCTCTTTCAGCCAGTGCCACCACAGTTTAGCTCCACCAGTCTTTTTGCTAATGTCAGGGTCTATTAGGTTTAAACCTCCAGCCAGTTTCGATTTACAAACCTTCTCCCAGGCTACGAGGGCCCATTTCCTCTTCTCTGCGTTGCCACTCCATAAGAAGGATCGTTGAATGGATCGGATTTTTTGCAGGATGGCCTTGGGCGCCGGAGAATAGAAAGCATGTACTGGGGGATAGCCTGAAGAATGGCCTTAGTTAAAACTAGATGTCCCGCAAAACTAAGTGCCCTATGGGTCCAATGAGTGCATCTTTTTTCCATGGTTGCTATGAGCCTTTCCCAATGAACCTTTTGCCAAGGCTTGGTGGTGAGCGGGGCTCCCATATACTTCGAGGGAAGAGAGCCTCTTCGAAAACCTAGGATGCTGGTAAGATTGTTCTGAATTGAAACATGAGTGTTAAAGAAAAAAATAGTCAATTTGGAATGGTTTATGTCCATACCTGATGCCATGCTGAAAAGAGATAAGATAGATTTGAAGGCCTTGGCATCTTTGACAGTTGGAGAGCCATGCAACATGGTATCATCAACAAACTGCTGGTGAGTAGTTGCAGGGGTGGAGGGGAGAGGACGCAATCCATTAATTTTCCCTTCCGCTTTGGCTCTGAGTATATATCTGCTAAGCCCTTCCATGAGGATCACAAAAAGGAAGGGGGACAGCGGGTCTCCTTGCCTTATGCCTCGGGAAGGAGAGAAGGTAGCCGAGGGTGATCCATTAACCAAAATAGAGAAATTTGTTGGCTTGATAAGAGCGAGAATCCATTTGGTCCACCGAATGTCAAAACCAAAAGCAGTTAATGTGGCCTCCAGGTAATTCCAATTCACTTTGTCGAAAGCTTTTGAAAGGTCGAGCTGTATCATCATACCAGGGATTTTTCTGGACTGCAAAGTATGTATCATCTCTTGGGCCAAGAGGATGTTGTCCAGAATTTGTCTGCCTTCCACGAAGCCTGACTGCTCCTCCGAGATGATGCCAGGGAGGATAGGTTTAAGTCTGTTGGCGATGACCTTAGAGATTATTTTATAAATCACGTTGGACAGAGCTATGGGGCGGAATTTTTCCGGAGTTCTGGCTTCCTCTTCTTTGGGGATTAGTGCTAGGAAAGTAGAGTTTAGGGCTTTAAGAATTGAGCCTGATCTTCTTGAATCTTCAACTACTTTCCAGACCTCAATTTTGACTGTTTGCCAACAGGCTTTGTAGAAGTTTATAGTAAAGCCGTCAGGTCCCGGGGCTTTATCATTTGGCATGTCTTTTACAGCCTCCTCCACCTCCTCCATGGAGATGTTTCTTAACAAAGAGGCATTTTGTGCTGGAGTAATAATTTGGGGTATGGCCTGGATTATTTCCTCTCTGGCTTCTGATCGGTCTTCCTGAGATTCCTGGGCAATTTGCTTAAAGTTACTAGTAAGCAAAGTTGAGATCTCATTATGGTTTTGAATAACTTCTCCAGAAGCATTGGTAAGCTTGAGGATTTTGTTAGCCCCCTGTAATCCATCATCGATCTATGAAAGAAATTTGTATTTTGCTCTCCCTCCTTCAACTATTGGATGCGAGATTTTTTCTTCCAAAGGATCTCTTCGTGTTGGCAGTAGAGCTGCCATTTCTGCATCATATCTTTTCCTGTTCATTTGAGTCCTCTCTGTTAATCCCCACAGCCCAGTCCTTATGAATTTGACTTAGTTGGTCTTCAATATTGTGCTTTTCTTGGAAAATATGCCAAACTCAGTTGTATTCCATTCCTTGATTTTGTGCTTGATGTGCTTTAGTTTGGACTGGAGTTTAAACATTTTGGTCCCCCTTGTATTCCTGGGCTCTTCCCACCATTTTTTCAAAAGATCAGGGAAATTTGGGTGTGTTAGCCAGAATTTCTCAAATCTGAAAGGCCTATTTTTGGGGGTCTCAAGAAAGGAAGCTTCCAGGGCGATGGGCCAATGGTCTGATCCCCCACTGGGGAGGATATTAGAGTCAACTGTTGTTCCTTCCATTAAAATGTTTTCAGAGATCAAAAAACGGTCAAGACGAGAGGCTATCCTGTTTTCTCATCCTCTTCGGTTATTCCAAGTGTAGAGCCCATTTTTTGGGGGGATGTCGACCAATTGGGCGGATTCCATGAAGTCAACAAAGTGTTCTGAGTCTCTATTTAGTCGCCTGAGGCCTCCTTTTTTTTCCAGGAGGGTGGTAATCATATTGAAATCCCCTCCCATTATGATCTTTGAATGTTAGTATCTTAGCTTTAACTTCATTAACGAGTTCAGGAAAGAAATTCTATCTTCTAAACGCTGAGCCCTATAGACATTTATACAGAGGTAGGTTTCAGAATTAGATGTGAGCTGAAATTCAGTGGAAATGTATGATCTGGTAGCTTCCATAGAGGTGATTTCGATGACTATGGAGTCCCAGAGGTTTGCAATGCCTCCTTCCCATCCTTGACTGGCTGTGTCTATATATTTGATAGATTTTCCTAGCTTTTTGGTGATGTTCTCCAGCTGATCAGTAGCACATTTTGTTTCCTGAATGAGCATGATATCTGGCTTTTCCTGTTGTAACTTCCTCTTGAGAAGTCGTTGTTTGACTTGGCTATTGAGCCCTCTTATATTCCAAGAGATGATTTTCATTAAAAATGATGAGGTTATTGGTAGGACAGGAAGGCGTGAAGATCCTTCATTTTGCCTAAATTGATCATTAGGATACCTAAATCATGAAGAACGTCTCCATTCGTCCTTCGGCCTCTTCTCTTGTTTTTCTTCCGCCCTAATGAATGGAGAAAGAGGTTTTTGGATTGGTTACCTGTGCCTTTCATGATACCTAATATTTTCTTTTGCTTATCTAGCACCGCTTGTTGTCTTGCTATGAAGAGGTCGCTGATCTTTTTAACTCTTCCTCCGGGATAATTTCCAGCCCTTGGGTTCTCCAGTGTTTTTCCATATCTGGCAGGTTTACCCCTTCTTTTTCTAGAACTTCATTGAGTTCCAGGTCTTCGCTTCCCCCATCGCTTGTTAGCATGTCTGTGTCTTCATCTCGTTCATCTGCTGCTTCATGCGTTGGTATTTCTGTGTTTTCAGTGGTTTCCCCTGCATCCGTTAATCTGTGATCTGTCTTATTTTTTTGAGGAGCTTCTGGTAGCTTTGTCTCTTTGTTGTTACCCTCCGAGTCTGCTTCTGAGTCCAGAATGTTGAAGGGGTTAAGGGTTTTGCTGGGATCTATCACTGCTTTGTTTATTCTTTTCCTGTATGCCCTTTGTCGTGATTTTGGCTTTTTGAAAACCTCCTGATTCTTGGCTGGCTGCTCAAGATTGGCATCTTCCACTGGTTTTTTTAATGGGCATTCCCTGACAAGGTGACCATGTTCGTGGAATTTCCTACACCTGAAGGGGATCTGTTCATAGTCGATGGGTTGAAAATAATCTTCGTCTCTGAACTCTAGCCACAGTCCTTCATGTAGGGCTCCTGAGACATCCATTTCAACGCAGCCCTGGCACATGAAGTATACCTCCTTTGCATAGTTTCCTCCGAGGCTTTAATGAAGGTGCCAAGTTGGTCTCATATGTGCTTTAGAGTTGCTAGGCCCCAGTAATCGATAGGTAAAGAAAAGAGTCGAATCCACACAGGGACTTGGGTGAATGTTTCCTTTTCCAGCACAAAGTTTGCCTTCCACGGCCTCATGTAGAGGCCTGCTGATGGCAGGAAGTATGACACTCCGTCGAAGATCCTATCTTTATCTTCTAAGTTAGAAAAGACAACAGTAAAGAAACCTTTAGCTCCAAGATGTGGTTTGACATCACCTTTTGGTCTCCAGTGCTGCTTGATCCATTGGCAAAGGACTCTTTCTGTTGGCCACAGTCCCATGAACTTACATATGATGGCATGTTCCAGCATGTGGTCGCGATAGGCCTGAATGTCTCGATCTGAGAAGACCACACGAAGGGCTTCCTTCCTTTTGGGTTTGCAGGCTCCTTGCTGGGCATTTGTGGGGCTGAGGTTAGAAGCTTCTGTTCTATTCTCATTTGCTATAGGGCGTTTTCCTGCCATGTGTTCCTTCTCTTCATCTGACAGAGTGATTATTGGCTCCGAGCTATTGTGGCCTGCTTTCGGTTTGTTCCCGTGCTCCTCCTGTCTGTCTCTGACTTTTCCTGGCATCTCTGATCCGTGATTTGGATCTTTCTGCCCCTGGATGGTTCTTCTGCTGCTTGTCCCAGAGCTGTCTATTCGGGCTTCATATCCAGAGATATTGAAAACCTTGTGTGCTTTGTGGTTCTGCATGACTATTTTCCTGTATGCTGGGGTCCCAGTGGACCCCCCGTCTGCCATTTGTCGGGCCAGAACACGGCCTTTGAGAAGAAGGTCGACTAATCGGTCTTTGTGCGCTGCCAGAACTCTTTCTGAACCTGTTCAGAACAGTGTTAAACCCTAGGTGCAGGGTTTTCCTCCTGATATTTTTCACTGCCTTCGGGTTCGAATTCTTAATTAAGAGTTAATAATATATTATTATCCAATTAACAATATTATTGTTAATGTTATTATTATTATTATTAAAAATAATTAATATAATTATGAAACATAAATTATTTATATTTTTTAATAAATAATAGTAATAATTAATTAACTATTGTTAATTAATTAATTAATAGTGTTAATTGATTATTAATAATAAAAAAATTGTGACTCAAAGTTGAATCATTATATTAACATCAAAGTGCATAATACAAAATGCATCTCAATAGGCCCCTTTCTCTGAGTCCGAACGAACTTGTTGAGATTGGGACATAGAGGATAACATGAGCTACTAGTTTCATGCATTATTCTTCGGTGGCTTAGGAGCCATCACAAACATACTGTAAACAAAAAGATAAACATAAAAAAAACAACATATTAAGAAGGGGGTTTGGGGGGCTTACAAGGGGAGTTGTGAAAATAGCAAGTATACTCATGCATATGAAAACCAATATGCTCCACCCTTGCTTCTAGACTACGAAGGTGGTTGTTGGTGTGCCTTCGCTAGCATCGCAAATTATCCAATTCTTCCATGATATGACTTTGGAAAAATTGAATGTCATTGATGAAAGCTACCAACTCATTATGGTCATCATACCTTTGGTTCCTAAGGTTGTCCATGTTCACTTGGATATTTCAGATTTAATAAGAAATTACTCGAGCGTCATTGGAGCAACCAAATGGCATGGGGAGCCATCAAATCTCTCCTCTACCTCACGGTTGCCCGATAAAACTGACATGGCATGATTTTCCCGCTCTGGATGATATGCTTTCCACGGATTCCCGCCCCACAACATGGTCTCCCTCGGTGGTGAGGAATCTCGAGATGACGAAAACATCTAAAAGGACAATGGATGCAACACCCTCCCAACCCCACACAACAACATAAAATATTGTAACTACTACCACTTTCTCCCAAGAGAATTGAGGGGCTATCCTGCATCGGTCATTACCATAATAAAATATCCCTACCCAGGCAAAGCGGGATGAGGATTCTGCAGCACAAGGCTTCTTAAGATTAATGTGATTCCCACCACCACTTCTACACTTTCCTATATGTATTTCCTCTAGCTAGCGGAGCCCTTCCCAAATATAATTCCTCATGGTGGCTCCAATAAAACAAAGACTTTCCATAGGTGTCAATCAATACCAAACCACTAGTATCTTGAGAAAGTTCCCCACCAATCAAGAACCAGAAGAAGATAATTCGCCAGTTCTTGGCCAAGGTCTATTAGCCCTGGCTCTTCTTCTCTCTCTTGTGTAGGTTTTAACCCTATACAGAAATTACCTGCATATGAATTCTAAGACACAGAAAATAAAAAATGCGAGAGCATAACACATAAAACACATATACAGAGAGATTTCCCCTGGATCCCAAAACCAAGACTACCAGCTTGATTTTTCATTATAGTCCTTTCAATCTTACAATACATATTTATACATGCTGAAGCATCCAAATCCATGGATAGAAAACCATCGTGTCCAAAACCATCGACCAAAAACCATAGGTAGTTTTTCCCAAGCTAATATAGGGTCCAAAAATGAAGATTCTCGGGGCACTATCCCCAACCCCATAGACGGTGACTACCCATCCCCCTCAAACCCCCTATACAGGGGGGGTTTCCGCCCCCCCGTGACCTCCCCACTGTGCAATCGGCGCAACGAAGTGGGGGCTTTGCCCCCATTCTAACCCCCCGGTTCACTACGTAGATTAGTCGTGGAAAGAATATAACACAACCCAACATTCTCCCACTTTTTGTTTTCTTTCCACAAGGGGCCACAGGAGAGCTTAGTCATTTTTCCAGCCTTGAAATGCCCATTGCTTCTCTACACTAGGAGAAATTCTCAGAGCTCATAGATTTTGTCAATGCATGTGAAGTATTCTTCAAAGTGTCCACCTTTACCAGCAACACCTTTTTGTCTTCTATCATATCCCTCACAAAGTGATGCTAAACATCAATGTGTTTTTTCTTTGAATGATAAGCAGGGTTCTTTGCCAAGAATATTGCATTTTGGCTGTCACAGTCTATCCTTATAGCTCCCTATCCTAACCCCATACTTGAGCATAATCTTTGCAACCAAACTGCTTCCTTGCTTGCATGAGTGGCTGCCATGTATTCTGTCTCTGTAGTTGATAGTGCCACCACATAGTTTTTGTTATTCACCCAACTGACTACACCTCTAAATAGGTTAAACATATACCCACTTGTTGATCTTCTCTGATCCAAATCTCTAGCCCATTTTGCATCAAAAAAGCTATGGATATCCAAAACTCTGTCCAATCCTGGTCTTCCTTGGTAGCATAAACCATAATCACTAGTGCCACGCAAATACTTGAAAACCTGCTTCACTACTGTCCAATGCTCCTTCCTTGGTTTTGACATAAACCTGCTCAATACTCCAACTGTATGTGAAATGTCTAGTCTAGTACAAACCATTGCATACATTAGGCTACCGACTACACTTACATATGGAAAACGGGATATATCCGCTTCCTCTTCTTATGTCTTGGGACACTATTCAGTAGATAACTTTACACCTACACGAATAGGAACCTTCACCGATTTACTATCCTGCATATTAAACATTTGCAGTATTGTCTCGACATACTTCCTCTGGTTTAACTAGAGCTTCCTCTTTGCCCAATTTCTTTTAATTCCCATGCCCAAAATATAGTTTTCAGCACCAAGATCTTTCATGTCGAATTTGGAGGACAATTGGGTCTTCAAATCCTGGATAATTTCTTTGTCATTTCCAACTAGCAACATATCATCCACATACAAGACCAGATAAATAACATGGTCACCAATTAATTTAAAATACACATAGTGATCTGCTTTTCTTCTGGTGAAGCCAAGTCCCTATATAAATGTATCAAATTTATAATACCGCATCCTTCGTGACTTTTTTAACCCATACAGAGACTTCATTAACTTGCATACCAGTTCTTTCTTACCCTTCACCGCAAGGCCTTCAGGTTGCTTCATGTAGATCTCCTCTTCCAGATCCTTGTGAAGAAATGTTGTCTCCACATCCATATGTTCTACCTCAAAATAAAAAGCATCAGCGACAGATAAAAGTAATCTAGTAGAAGTTACCTTGGCAACAAGAGAAAAAATATCAACAAAATCAATTCACAGAACCTGGGAATAACCTTTTGATACCAACCGAGCTTTGTATTTCTCCACCTTTCCTTCTACATTTTTCTTCTTCTTGAACACCCATTTGTTGCCAATGGGTTTCCTTCCAGCTCGCAACTCCACCAGATCACAAGCCTCATTTTTGTGCAAAGATTTCATTTCATCAACCATGGCCTCTTCCCATATTTTTCCATCCTTTGAATCTATTGTTTCCTTCATAGTTTTGGGATCATCATCAGTAATAGATAAAGAAAAATTTGAATAGAAAGTAGATGGACTATACCTTTCTGGCTACCTTCTTTCTCGAACTGATCTTCTTACACCCGAAGTTTATGGCTCTTCATCTTCTGATTCCTCCTCTAATGTAGAGTCTGATTCTTCCTCCTTTAGCTCAAAATCTATCTTCTCAGGTTCCTTTGGTTGGAGTTCATGTTTAATGACATATTTTACCTCTCTAAACACCACATCTCAGCTATATACAACCTTCCTTGTTGCTGGGTTCCAAAGATTATAACCCTTTAAACCATCCTTATACCCAATAAAGATGCACTTTTCAAATTTACTATCCAACTTGGTCTATTTCTCCTTTGGAACATGTACATATGCATCACATCTAAATACCCTCAGATGTGAAAGAGATGGTTTCTTTCTAGTCCATACCTCTTGTGGAGTCTTATCCTCCAACACTAATGAAGGTGATCTGTTGACCAGGTAACATGCTGTCTCCACCACCTTTGCCCAAAATTCTTGTCCTAATCCGACACCACTGAGCATGCTTCTTGCCCTTTCCATCAACGTCTCGTTCATTCTTTCTACAACTCCATTTTTCTGAGGTGTATATGGAGAAGTCTTCTGCGATGATATACCACACTTCTTACAAAATTCTTCAAATTCTTTACTACAAAACTCTCCACAGTTATCTTTCCTCAACACCTTTATCTTATTCTCTGTCTAGTTTTCCACCAGAGCCTTAAATTATTTAAACCTATCAAATAATTCAAATTTCTTCTCAAGGAAATATATCCATGTATTCCTTAAGAATTCATCTATAAATGATACATAGTACACAGACTTAACCAGTAATGGAACCTTCATAGGTCCAAACACATCATTGTGCATAAGCTCTAATATATGTTTCGCCCTCTTACCACCAGAGGGGAAACTCACCCGACTTTTCTTCCCATATACACAATTTTCACATAAATCAAAATCCAGAAGGCCCTTCTCTCCAATATGTTGAAGCCTTTGATGGCACACATGGTCTTCTCTCCAAAAACGATTAGATTTTCTGCTCCACTTTTAGGAACCACAAAACTGTTGCACCCATCAACAACAATGCTACCTTACAGCTTATACAAAGTTCCAGTCCGAACTCCCCGCATTAATTCCAGTGCTCCTCGAAGCATCTTGCAAGTATCCTTTTCAAACATTTTTTTTACACCTACATTATCCAGCTTGCTTACAGAAATCAGATTTCTAGCTAATTCAGGAATATGAAAAACACCTGGAAGTGTTCTAACCCTTCCACCTTGCAACTTCAACTTTACTTTTCCTTGACCAACGATTCTAGTCTTCCTATCATCCCCTAAGAAGACATCACCACCATCATATTTATCATACTCGTAGAACCACTCTCTATGGGGAGTGAAATGAAAGGATGCACTTGAGTCAATCAACCATGCCTTGTGATCTACATGTGTACTTGAAGAATCCAAGTACACATCCCCACCTTCATCTGAGGTAGTTTTTGGCTCTGCAGAAGAAGCATCATCAAATCCATTTCCTTTGTGAGGAGCTTTAGATTACAATCCCTTTTCTAGTGCCCTTCCTTTCCACATTCACAGCACACAACCTTTACAGGTTTTCCTGGAGATTTAGATCTCCCACTCGATGACTTATTTTTGTTTATGTTCTGGGACTGTCCTCATATAGACAAGGCATCCCCATTTCGGCTCTCCATATTTTTCCATCTCATCTCCTCCGTCAACAAGGATGAGACTATTTCATCAAACTACAAGGCAGTTGCATTGCTACCTATTGCAATAACCAGACTATCCCACAAATTTGGTAGAGAACACAACAAAATGATGCACTTATCTTCATCTGAAATTTTAATATCAACAGATAATAACTGACTTACCATAGTATTAAATGCGTTCAGATGCTTTGTCATCGAGTCTCCATCTTTCATCCTCAGGTTATACAACTTTTTCTATACGAATAGTTTATTTCAAAGAGACTTGGATTGGTACAAAGTCCCTAACTTGTCCCACAAAGCCTTCGCTGTAGCTTCCCCTGATACATTCAACAATACTGAATCTGAGACACACAATCATATTGTGCTCTTTGCCTTCCGATCCAACTTCTTCCATTCTTCATCGGACACTCCCATTGGTTTAGTACCTGGATCTACCGCGATCCACTGATCTTTGTCCACCAACAGATCCTCCACCTTGAGTTTCCATAACTCAAAACTCTGACCATTAAATTTATCGATCTCTATCTTTCCACCACTCTCCATCTTCTTTCACCACCAAAATCAATCCCACAGATCTCCCACTAAACAGGGTCTACCACAGGCCCGAGCGAAACCTATTAGCAACAAAGGTGTCCCCTTGAAGCCAAAACAACTCTGATACCAAATGTAGGTTTTAACCCTGTACAGAAATTACCTGCATACGAATTCTAAAACACAGAAAAATAAACAATGTGATAGCATAACACATAAAACACATATACATAGAGATTTTCCCCTGGATCGCAAAACCAGGACTACCAACTTGATTTTTCATTATATTCCTTTCAATGTTACAATACATATTTATACATGTTGAACCATCCAATACCATGGACCGAAAACCATAGGTAGGTTCGCCCAACCTAATATAGGGTCCAAAAAAAATAAATTCCCATGGTGCTGCCCCGAACCCTGTAGAGGGGGGCTACCTACCCCCCTCAAACCCCCCGGACAGCAGGGGCTACAGCCCCCCCTGGACCCCCCTGCTGTGCAATCGGAGCAATGAAGGGGGGGCTCCACCCCCCTCTAACCCCTCGGTTCACTACGTAGGTTAGTCGTGGAAAGAGTATAACACAACCCAACACCTTGAACCACGTCATGCAAATGAACTAGGCCGATGAGAACTGCAATAGGTTCTTTCTCCCTTGACATTCCAGTGTCCAAAGGATTATCTAGTGCTAACAACACACCCCGCACTACAAACCAGTTGTTGGCATCTCTGCCTCTCCCCCAAGGCCTAGCGTAGTATCCCTCTATTGTTATATTATTTTTTTGATTTGACTAAGATATATTGGATAAAATGGCGGGAAATCCATGTGGGGAAAATATTGGAATAAATATGTAAACAAATATTTATTAATAAATAAATGAGATATATGCACTTGAGAATGAAACACCTAGAAATGAGATTCTTTCCATGCCTTAATGATGATGATTCTAGATGAAATTATAGATAATCTTAATGGATAGGAGATAAATATCCATTAAGTTGTTTAGATGAAGAAAGATGCTAGAAGTGGAAAATCATAAAATATTTGTGAGAGTGAAATGTGGGCTTTTATGGAAAAGCCTAGGAAAGTGGATAAGAAAAGGTCCACAAAGCAGAGCGCCACTGAAGAAAACCTTATCAAGAAGGAAAGGTATTAAATAACTATTGAAGGCATCAACAGAGGGGGGTTTCCTTTGAGAAAACGATCTTAACTCGGGGGGAACTGGAAGATTAATTCATGGTTTGGAGGACAAAATTTCGTCTCAACTACATTTCCAACATCCACTTTGGTTAGGAAAACTATTTAAATTAATTTTTGTTTGGTATAGGGTATGAGATAATAGTATTTACTTTCAAATAATGTTGTATCATACATGCATTCAAATTTCAAGAAAGAAAGTATATATACAAATCTTGAATTGGTAGAGATTTAACCAAGAATAAACTTGAATTGTAGAGGTGAGAATTATTGAAATTAATGTTTAACGGTGGAGATATCATGCTAAGTACTTTAAAGACATAGAAAAAATTATGTGTATAGTGGAGGATGGTGAATGATTTGAACCTATTTGTAGATAATCTTTGAATTAGTGTACAAAATTATCATCTCTTAAATTAGTGCTCAAAATGATTACTAGAAAAGATTGAAAATGGATGTGGAATGAATTTAAAAGAAAGTGTAGCGTGATTTCAAATTTCTAGTGGGAGTTCTAATCTATTTAGATATCAATTTTTACTTTTGTATTTCAGTTTTGAATCTTTGTCTATCATGAAACTCATTTTTTATAATGCATGGAAATTGTACCTGAATTAGTATGGATGCAAGACAAAAAAGACTATAATCACTATATCCATCTCCTGTACAGTCATTAGAGTAGCGGGTGGGTCTGAGTGAATGTGGGGGAAGATGAACTTTGCAGTTGAGTCTGATAATAAAAAAAAAAAACTTTCGAAGACCATGAACAGTGATCAAAATTTTTATCATGTATATTTAAAATGAGATATATACATATGTAATCTCACTAGTGTTGAGATTTTCTGTTTTGGAGCAAAATAGGAAAAAATCTCAGCTGATGACAACAATAGAATTTAGGTCCTAGATTAACTCCAGTTTGTTGGGAGGGAGTTAATGCCTCCTATATTTGATGTGAGGGAGTTAATGAGGCTGTTAGATTCTCTATGCTATATAACAAGCAACCATTCGGATGGTTTGCTGAGAGGGTGAGAGTTTTATGAAGTTTTTCATTATGTAATCTCCAATTTGATTAATAAATTCCTGATGCCTATGTTTGGTGGACGTAGCCCAGCTTGGTTGGGTGAACCACGTTAAATACTGTGTCATATGTGCTTGATATTCTGCTGTGTGCTATTTCTTGATTTGTTGTGCCTCTGAATTCCAACAATTGGTATCAGAGCAGTTGGAGGCAAGTTGAAATGCGTGCTGGAGGTGGAGCGCTGGTGCTTGCTGGAGATTGCATGGAGTTTACTGATGCGCGAATCGTCTGCGGGCGCTGCCTGGTACGCTGGTAAACTGCGTTGACAGAGGTACATCTTGAACCTGCGTGGAATCGTTATAAAATGGTGTGATTTACATTGAAATGCGTGGTTATATACAATTGAAAACGGCGTGGATATCGTTTAAAAACAGCTTGCATATATTTTGAAAACGGGCGTGGACCTTTTTTATAAACAGTGTGGGTATTTATTTTAAAACCAGCGTGGATATATGTTTTATTTTAAAAACAGCATGAATATGTATTTTGAAAACGGCGATGGATATTGCAAAGGAATTGTGATAACCTGCATTCATATATATTCAAACACGACGTTGATTCATATTTAAACCGGTGGGAATGTACATTTAAAAAAGGGCGTGGTTTTTTCCAAGATCTGCGTTGATATATTTTAAAACGGCGAATTGCAGTTTTGTTTTTTGATGTACAGCGTGCGCAGCACAGTGTTATTTTATACTAGGTATCAGAATACTGTCTTTGTAAGCCTGAACTTTGCTTACGGATATATGAAACTGACGGTGGCAAGAATCGTTTGCAAACTAAATTCTGGTTGGGTTCATAACGACGGCTTTATATATATATTTGCTGGTTGTTTAAACAGTTAAATAAAGGCAAATAGAATAAAGACAGTTCTAATATAAGTGCAAAGGGCAGTTTTTGTTTTAAAGGCAAAGGCAGAAAGGCATAGGCAAATTTCTTTTTTTTTTTAAATTGCTGGTATTTAAACGTTGGTTCTAGATATTATTGTGTTTTTTGATACAAATGGTGAAAACTCAAAGTGCCCGGTTTGAAATTGAGAAATTTAATGGCAAGAATAATTTTGAGATATGGAAGGTGAAGATGCATGATCTGCTGGTTCAACAAGGTGTGGCGAAAGCACTGTTGGGGAAAAACAAAAGGCCTCCTTCCATGACGGAGGATGAATGGGATGAGATGGACGATAGAGCTCTGAGCGCAATTCGGTTATGTCTGGCGGACGATGTTCTGTTCAACATTGTGTCAGAGAAAACCGCCGCAGGCTTGTGGTCGAAGCTTGAAAAGCTCTATATGATGAAATCTTTGACAAATCGGATTCTCCTGAAACGACAGCTTTATGGTTTGCGGATGAAAGAAGGTACCTCGATTGCTGATCACCTGAATGTTTTTAATACCTTACTGGTGCAATTAGACAGTTTAGATGTGAAATTTGATTCAGAGGATAAGGCAATAACTCTATTGTGTTCATTGCCCGAATCCTGGGATCACTTTGTTACTTCCATAAGCTTTAGTACATTAGACATCATTGAGTTTGACGATGTTGTTGTAGCCTTGTTGGCTGAGGAGACGAGGAAGAGGTCGAATGGAGACACCTCTACATCAGAGGTAATGATGGCCAGAGGTCGCTCACGAGAGAGACACTCCGGGGGAAAGCATAGCGACTCTCGTTCAAAGTCCAAAGGAAAGAAGCCAAAGCTGAAGTGTTGGCATTGTGGCAAGGTTGGACATCTGAAAAAGGATTGCTGGAAGCGAAAGTAGACTGCTAAAGAAGGCTCTTCGATAGAAAAGAAGGAAGCCAACACCACAGATACAGGTTCAGTATCTGGTTCAGGTATGAGTGATGAGGTATTGTCTGTTAATGTTTCAAAACATGATCAACATTGGTTGTTAGATTCCGGGGAATCTAACCACATGTTTATACATAGAGACTGGTTTAAAACATATAGATCAGTTGATGATGGAGTCGTGTACATGGGTAATGATGTCACTTGCAGTATTGTTGGAATAGGAAGTGTACAACTACAAATGTTTGATGGCACAACCAAAATGTTAACTGATGTGAGACATGTACCAGATCTAAGAAAAAATCTAATTTCATTAGGAGCACTGGATACGAATGGATATAAAACTGTAATTCAAGGTGGAATTATGAAAATCTATAAAGGTATCTTACTAGTGATGAAGGCTAAGAAGGTAGGAAATCTTTTTCAATTAGAAGGTAGAACTGGGTCAGATCATGTGTCGGTGTCTGAACAGGACAGTAGTTCCATTCGCCTATGGCATCAAAGGTTGGGCCATATGAGCGAACGAGGGTTCAAAATTTTGGCTGACCGTAAGTTACTACCTAATCTAAGATCTGGAAAGTTAGATTTCTATAAACATTGCTTGTTTGGAAAACAAAGTAAACAAAAGTTTAAAACAGGCAAACATACTAGTAAAGGGATACTTGATTATATTCATTCAGATGTTTGGGGTCCAGCCCCTACAGCGTCGTATGGTGGCTCGTCGTATTTTGTGTCGTTTAATGATGACTTTTCTCGGAAAGTATGGGTCTACATGTTGAAAAAGAAGTCTGATGTTTTTACAGTTTTCAAGCAGTTTAGAGCATTGGTAGAAAACAACACTGGTAGAACTATAAAATGTTTAAGAACTGACAATGGTGGTGAGCTTTCCTCCAAGGAGTTTGACAGCTATTGCAAGGATGCAGGGATCGAGAGACATAAGACCATGGTTTATACTCCTCAGCAGAATGGAGTTGTTGAACGCATGAACAGGACTCTTCTAGAGAGAGCAAGGTGTATGCTGAGTAACGTCGGGTTGCAAAAGGAGTTGTGGACGGAAGCCGTGGCAATAGCTTGTTATGTGATAAACCGATCTCCATCAACGATGATAGGCTGCAAGGTTCCGCAAGAGGTATGGAAAGGATACCCTAGTGACTATTCTAAACTCAGAGTGTTTGGCTGTGATGCATATGCTCTAGTGCCTAAACATCAGCGAACTAAATTAGATCCAAAGTCTAAATGGTATATCTTTGTTGGGTATGGTGATGGAACAAAGGGATTTAGATTGTGGGATCCTACTACCCGCAAAATCATCATCAACAGAGATGTAAAGTTTAATGAATCCTCTCTTGTACAGTTAGATGTAGATAGAAGATTGAAACAGGATGATATATCTGATTTCCAGCATATTCAATTTGACAGCATTTCTAATGATAGTCATAACGACCATAGTTCAGATTCTAGTCATGAACAGGTTTCAGAATCAGATTATGAACAGGGTTCAGATGGAGGACATGAACATGTCTCAGATGGCGATCATGAAGAAATTCCTACAGTTGATAGACAGCCAATTGTGGAAGCACCAGAAACATTCTTAAGGAGGTCTAAAAGGATCAAACGCCCTCCGAGAAGGTATGATGATCATGTTACTTCAGTTGCTTTGATCACTAATGATGATGAACCTTTGTGTTATCAGGAAGCTGTAGAAGGTTCAAATAGTGACAAATGGAAAGCATCCATGAAGGAAGAAATGATGGCCTTAGGTAAGAATGGCACGTGGGATGTGGTTGAACTTCCCAAAGGCAGGAAAACTGTGGGATACAAGTGGGTGTTCAAGGTGAAACAGGGTGTGAATGATACGGAAGACAGGTACAAAGCGAGGTTGGTTGCAAAAGGGTTTTCTCAGAAAGCTGGCATAGACTTTCATGAGATATTTTCACCAGTGGTTAAAATTGTTTCAATTAGAATTATGTTAGCATTAGTGGCTTTGTTTGATTTAGAGTTGCAGTAATTAGATTTTAAGACTGCATTTCTACATGGAGACTTCGATGAGGAAATATATATGGAACAACCGGAAGGGTTTGTTCAACATCGCAATGAGAAATTTGTCTGCAGGCTCAAGAAGTCATTATATGGCCTGAAGCAGTCGCCTCTGTTACACAGTAATTTGTCACCATCCCTGTTACTCCTCTTGTCGTACCTTAGAGGACTCATTCCGGGAGTTATAAGAAGTGACAAGGGCTAAAAACACTTGCATTATGGTCCCCTGAGTATGTACTCCATGTTCCCTGAAGACACCTTCTGCAGATCATCCCTAAAAAGTGCTCGTTTTCCATTGGCTCAAGTCCACAGTATCCTACCCGCGCCAATGATGGAGATCCTCAAAAGAGGGCACGACCATTGGCGCTCTATCTTAGAGCAACAGTCGCGCCAACCAAATTTAGTCGTGCTTTTTGCCTTAATGCACGTCCGACTGTTGTTTCCTTCATTACATGGAGCTTTTCTGAGGATAGAAAATCAGTTTTTTGTCGAGCTTTATCCATCTTTATGGCTTTTGCTAATTCCACGAAAGGTGTCCCGGTTCATCGCATCCTCCTCCCTTCTTCATCTATATAAGCTTGTCATTATGCATTGGACAAGCGAGCCAGCAAAGATGGAGAGAGTGTTGGTGTTAGTGTTATGCTAGTGATTTGGTGATTGAGTGATAGTAGTGATGATTATTGGTCATGGAGTGTTAGATGTTGAGTTCTTGGAGGAATGCTAGTGAGTGCTAGAGAGGTTATGCTGCCGGAGAAGAGATGCATGTCAAGACACATATAGTTACTCACCCAGCCAGGAGAAGGGTCGACGTCAGAACAATGGTTGTAACTTTTCCTGTTTATTAATTGATGAGCAACTGCTATTATAGTTCCAATCTCATTATCAATCATGGTGATATGTTGATTTATTTCCTTTCTGACTGAAATATAGTTGTGCCTTGGTAGTTTTTATGTTGGTATCTGTCTCTTCCTTTGCATGTGCAGGTATTCGTTATGATCTGTTGGAGCAAGGGAGCGAGGACATCAACTCTGCTTCAATCATAGCGTTGGACTCCAGGTTAGTCTTCTTGATTCACTTTTCATGCATAACTAGGAACCTGCATAGCAGCGTGGTTTGTTTGTGGCTAGTTCTGTGATAGGCTAGTGGGATCGCCTCTGTCTGCAGAGGGGATTTACCTTACCAACAAATTGGAGACTCCGCTGGGGAGTAACTCTTTGATTTCTGTCTTGCATGTTAATTTTCTTCTGCTTGCTTGAGTGCATGAACTTCCTGAGTCAGTTTTGAGTTGATTCTTTACTGTTTGACCCATCTGAGCACTGTCAACCCGACCTGAGGTCGTATCTTTTATCTTTTTAGTTGGCAAGCTTAATTGGCGTGGTTATTTCTCTGACAGTCGCGCCAGTTGGCACACGTTGCTCAAAAGCAACTCGCGCCAATTCTGTGGTAGCGCAAGTTGCAGGCTGACAGTCGCGCCAACTCTGTAAATTTTGCCTGTGTGTGGGTGGAAAGCTCATTCAGTCTCTTTATATATCTCTTTCAGCCTCTGCAACTGTGTTGAACCTCTGCTTGACTGGTTTTAGCCTGTATCCCTCAGCTGTTTGCTTATTTCCAGTGACTTTGCATGTCTAGCCTTCTGTGGGAAGTTTCGGTCTCTTGATCATCCAGTCAGCTTGTTGATTGTTCTACACCTATCCAGTGCTTTGTTAAAGCTTGATCTTCTATACTCTGAATACTTCACTTCTAGCCTCTTTGAAGTTCACTAGTTTTTGTGTTTTTCCTTGCTTGCATGGTTCATTTTGTGTTTTAGAATTGGTTCTATTTCATTGACTGAACTTGGATTGTGCACATCTCTTAGAATTTGTTTACATGCATCATGCCATCTTAAAGGAAAGAAAAACAAAAAATCTCTTGCATCATAGTAGTTAGCATTTATTGTTATTTGTTACTATTAAAAAGAAAAAGACAAAATTTCGTTTCTTGTTATTAGCTGCATTAGGATCTTTGTTCTTTGTTGAAGTGATCATTTCGTTTGTGAAAAAGATCTCAACCCTCCTGTAGATAGAATTCATCGAATCAAATGATTTAATTCTGGCATATAGTTTGCATGTAAGAAGTTTTCGAGATATCACATACGGTAGGACCAAAAAACTGAAACATAATCAAAGATAAACTTTAAAATGAACCAAATGAACATAACAACGCATTGGAACATAACGCAAACACTCTAGAGGTCTAGGTTAGAGACGTGTTCCGGCGTCGTTAAACCTGGTAGTTTATCGTCGAGTGGTTTGGTGATTCCTCCACGGTGAAACGGTAGCTGCCAATACGGACTGTGCTCCCACGTACCGTCGAGTATATATTGGGATACCCCTATAGGAATAAAGCCTTTATCCATAGGAAGCCGTGTCAGCCGCCCTATGATTCGCAATGCAGTGAACACAGCATTCACGAAGATCGACCACCCGTACCCTAAAAAGTATTCTGTGGTTTTGTGAAAAGTTTGGCACACCCTCTACCTAGAATTCCAGAGCAATCACTTTTGATCCTTTTCGGACTCCCTAAACGAAAAGGTGCCTATGAGCATCTTGTCACTTCGTGCTCATTAAATATTCGAAGGAGACTAGAGTCATCTTTTACCCTTTTCTCGACTCTTAAAAAATGAAAAGGTTAAGTTCAGTGTCTTAAAAATTATTGGCCACGATAACATCTACCCAATTAGATTTTGTTTGCGTTAGCTTGAGTAGGGTTATTCCTCGTTTAATGGCAGCCTTTTTGGTGCCCACCAGCCAAGGTGTTCCTCCTGATGGGTACCCTCGCCCATTTCCTTCTGTTGGGAATGTTGGTGTTCAGTATATCGCAACATTGTCTTTGCCTGGGTTGACCATTGGTTTACTCGTATGGTTGTTTTCAAACTCGGTGGTCTCAAGTGTGATGACTCCTGTCCCACCACCACCTCCTCCACCCGAACAACACCATGTTGATCCTAAGGTGGACCCCTTCCCTTCTTCGCCTATTGCTGCGTCCTCATCTTCTACTTCGCCTGGTGAAACCTTGGATTTCACTAACTACGTGGCTAAGAAGAAGAAGAAGAAGACCAAAAAGAAGAAGTCTCCTAAGGGAAAGGTCGTATCTACCACGAAACTATCAGAAATGGAACCACCTTCTGCTCCTCCGCGGAAGCTTCGGTCTCCTTGTCGATTATGCAAAGGGGACCATTTTCTTTCTGATTGTCCTGGCATTCCTAGGATCCTAGATATATGGTCCCGTGACCCGACTCACCCCTTGCTGTCGCAAATTGACGATACCTTACTAGTTGGTAACAGAAAAGGGAAGGTTCGTTTCCCTTGTCAACTTTGTGAAGGTAATCATCTCCTTCGCCTTTGTCCACTTATGGATGAAGCTTCCCATCTTTTGGCATGTCTGTCGGATTCCTTACCCCAACTACCCGCTGGATATCAGCGTCTTTTTACACCTGCAGAGCGTCTCTCCGCTAACCAAGTGATCAAACATGATTCCTCTTTGGTCCAGCTTTCTCTTCCTGAACCTACTTGTGCTCAGCCTGTTCCAGACCAGTACCTGGTCGGAAAGAGTGTTGCTCAGCCTGTTCCAGACCAGTACCTGGTCGGAAAGAGTGTTGCTCAGCCTGTTCCAGACCAGTCCCTGGTCGAAACAAGTGATTTATATTCATCATCTATGCACTACTTGATCATCAAAGATGAACCCCCTGAGTCCAAACCAACCGAAAGTCCACAGTTCCAGCTTACAAGTAACTCGGTCTTTCAAAAGGTCCAGCTTACAAGTGACCCGGTTTTGCCTACAGAAGTTCCATCTTTAGCTGCTCTTACATCTGAATCTAAACCAGACGAAAGTCAAAAGGTCCGGCTTACAAGTGACCCAGTTTTGCTTTCAGAACTTCCACCCCTAGATGATCCTACATCTGAATCCAAACCAGACAAAAGTCAAACGATCCGGATTACAAGTGACCCGGTTTCGCCTTCAGAAGTTACCTCCTCAGATGATGTTATCACTGCCAAGAATGACAAACCCACCGTCCAAATTCTATTCATTGACGTAGACGTTAATGATCAAGTGAGCATCCCTCTCATTTCTTCACAACAGGAAGAAAGTCCATTAGAGGCATATCCGGCTGTCTATCCAGTCCCACCTCCGAGCAACCTAGTTATTTCCTTTAGTTGGGATCAACTAGTCAATCCTCGGTTACCAGCCTCCATACCATTTCGAATTATAGTTCAAGTCTATCGCATGGTTATGGCTGGTACAATTGTTGATGAAGGCTCTCCTGTGAGTATCCTTTCTTCAACAGCCTGGGAAGCACTTGGTTCCCCACTGCTTCTGCCTGAGATGCGAAGCCTTATATGTTTCCATCGAGAAGTCACTCGACCTTTAGGAATTCTTCCCAATGTACCTATCACGTTAGAAGGGAAGACTATCCAAATGGGTCTCATGGTAGTCCAAGGTCCGTTAGATTACAATTTACTCCTTGGACGAGACTATATTTATCGCATACGTGCTATTGTGTCCTCACTCTTCAGAGTGATGTGTTTTCCGCATGAAGGAAGAACGATCAAAGTCGTAGACCAACTTTCATTCCCCGGTTTGCACTTCACATATAGCCATCTGCCATTCCTAAATGGTCTTATTTCCACAGGAAATGCCCCAGCACCCACCCCGTCATTCTGTTGACGGCAGCTCACCCGGGCGCGTGACTGAAGCCCGGGGGCATCCTCCAATCGAGTCTTTCCAAGTAAACCTTCATTCCATCCACTCCGTGAATGCCATGAAGCTTGGGGGGCATGTACCTCGATTGGTATAATCATGCTGGGGGCATGCAACAAATTTTTTTTTAACAAGCATAGTTTTTCGTTTCAAGCTTGTGTAAAAATGAAACCGAATCCAAGCATAGTTTTTCGTTTCAAGCTTGTGTAAAAATGAAACCGAATCCAAGCAAAGTTCTTCATGGTTCAAGCTTGTGTAAAAATGAACTCAGTTACATCCCGTGATTGCCTTTTATCCACTAAAATTCTGCTAGATGAGCCTTGGTTGTTTCATTCCATCGCCACCATCTTTTTGGCCGATCATATGCTTTCACTTGGTTGTTTCTCCTTTCGTGAGGAACCGCAACGATGAGTGGTCTTATTAGCCAGCCTCTTAACCTTTACGTGTTTCAAGTAAAGTTCCACCATTACCGGAACTAGTTGCTATCCCTTATACCACTCGTTCCTTCAGGACGAGTCGCCTTTACGCTCTTTTCTGACTCGTAAAATATGAAAAGATTGCCGAGTATTTTTCCCTTTTTGACTCGTTAAAGAAAATAAAAATGGAGGTCCGCTTTCAGCTCTTTTCTGACCGTTTAAAGAGGAAAATATTGCCGAGTCGCTCCTCTTGACTCGTTAAATGGTGATAAGGGGCGGTCTTGTTAAGTTCTTTTTGTCGACCGTTAAAACATAAAAAGATTACCAGGTTTTTGTCGTTTCAAACTCGTTAGTGGTTACGAAACGACGTGGTTTTGATCGCTTTTTTACTTTTTCAAGTCGAAGTCACTAATCATGAAAAGTACTCCTCGATCGTAATGATCGGGCGGTTCTTTCGGGTATTATTTTATACTTTTTCGGGCCCGAGAGACACAACTTTACGAAAAAGGACATCCCTGGAGTTTCCTTTTCTGCTGTCTTTTCAAACTCTCTAAACAAGAAAAGACGCCGAGTTCTTCCTTTGTCAGACTCGTTAAAACTTAATGACATCGGATTTTGTCACAACACAAGCATATGCTATCCCCATCAAGCTTGTTAAAAATAACTGGGGTACTCGCCATAAATGGTGGGGGAAAATAAAATTTTTTGAACCATAATTGTTACCGTAACGGCAGTATGTCGCTCTTGAACATGGCACTTTTTGCTTTCGTGTCCAGGGTGGGGATATTTCATCTTATATCTTTCACTTGCTTCCATGGATTGGGGTACCCTATTTGACCTCTCATTCACTCATTGCCTCGTCATAATGACCTTTGATACATTGATGTCAAATACTGCCAATTTTGTTAATGTGTCGTTGATATGTTCAAGAGAAGTTGACCTCTCCAAATAAACAACCTCCCTCTGATAGTTCGCACAATCTTGATTCACGACATTATCTCTCTGTCTCGTGTCGATGATGTGGGAAACATTATGGCCCACCTTCGATCAAGGTCACTCCCTGTCGACTTCAGCTCATTATCCAGGAAGTTGACCTAGAGACTCCCTTCCGGTGCCTTGGAGCCTGCATGCCTCAATGGCAGGTTCTTCATGTTCGACGTGAGGTTTTCATCATTGGCCTCCGATCGAATGATTCTACAGGTGTTCGACTTCAGCTCATTAATTCACACGCCGTAGATTGTACCTATAGTACCTTGAGGGCCATTGTCATTATTGGTGGTACCTCTCGCGTCTGTTAACAGTTTCCATTATTGACTGGTAATCAGGCGATGGTCATGCATGTTCGACTTTAGCTCATATATTCACATGCTTGGACTTGTACTCTTGTGCGGGTCGAGATGGAGCGCAAGACCCTGGATTGTGTCTGTTGTAATCCAGGCGTGATTCTTGGTACTTGACTCATTCACTGGATGGCTGCGACCATACCTGAGTAAGTTCATTGATCCTATCAGATGGATGCGTCCATACTATGGATCCAGATTATTTATGTACTCTCTTATGGATGGCTGTCACCATGCCACGTACATCATGTAATTTAACTATCAGTCATGTCTCTTAATACAGCTCCTCGGCGGCAGTAACTATATGTGCTCTTGTGTGCTCTTATGTGCGTTCTGGTAAAGCATTTCACCCCTCTCCACCTCTCGGACTTCATGCTTTAGGGGGCATCTGTTACAAAGTAATTTGTCACCATCCCTGTTACTCCTCTTGTCGTACCTTAGAGGACTCATTCCGGGAGTTATAAGAAGTGACAAGGGCTAAAAACACTTGCATTATGTTCCCCTGAGTATGTACTCCATGTTCCCTGAAGACACCTTCTGCAGATCATCCCTAAAAAGTGCTCTTTTTCCATTGGCGCAAGTCCACAGTATCCTACCCGCGCCAATGATGGAGATCCTCAAAAGAGGGTGCGACCATTGGCGCTCTATCTTAGAGCAACAGTCGCGCCAACCAAATTTAGTCGTCTTTTTTCCTTAATGCACGTCCGACTGTTGTTTCCTTCATTACATGGAGCTTTTCTGAGGATAGAAAATCAGTTTTTTGTCGAGCTTTATCCATCTTTATGGCTTTTGCTAATTCCATGAAAGGTGTCCCGGTTCATCGCATCCTCCTCCCTTCTTCATCTATATAAGCTTGTCATTATGCATTGGACAAGCGAGCTAGCAAAGATGGAGAGAGTGTTGGTGTTAGTGTTATGCTAGTGATTTGGTGATTGAGTGATAGTAGTGATGATTATTGGTCATGGAGTGTTAGATGTTGAGTTCTTGGAGGAATGCTAGTGAGTTCTAGAGAGGTTATGCTACCGGAGAAGAGATGCATGTCAAGACACATATAGTTACTCGCCCAGCCAGGAGAAGGGTCGACGTCAGAACAATGGTTGTAACTTTTCCTGTTTATTAATTGATGAGCGACTGCTATTATAGTTCCAATCTCATTATCAATCATGGTGATATGTTGATTTATTTCCTTTCTGACTGAAATATAGTTGTGCCTTGGTAGTTTTTATGTTGGTATCTGTCTCTTCCTTTGCATGTATAGGTATTCGTTATGATCTGTTGGAGCAAGGGAGCGAGGACATCAACTCTGCTTCAATCATAGCGTTGGACTCCAGGTTAGTCTTCTTGATTCACCTTTGATGCATAACTAGGAACTTGCGTAGCAGCATGGTTTGTTTGTAGCTAGTTCTGTTATAGGCTAGTGGGATCGCCTCTGTCCGCAGAGGGGATTTACCTTACCAACAGCCTCGACAGTGGTATAAGAAGTTTGATTCTTTCATGTTGAGTCAGAAATATGTAAGAAGTGAATATGATCATTGTGTTTACTTTAAGCAGTTAAATAATGGCATGTTCATTATCTTAGTGTTGTATGTTGATGATATGCTTTTATCAAGCAAAAGCATTGAAGAAATCAACAGGTTGAAGACTCAGATGGCAAGGACATTTGATATGAAAGATCTAGGAGCAGCAAGACAGATTTTGGGCATGGAGATTTTTAGAGACAGGAGCAATGGTAAGCTATGGCTATCACAAAAAAAGTATATTGAGAAAATTCTTTTGAGATTTGGTATGGATAATGTGAAGCCTGTTTCAGTCCCTTTAGCTTCCCATTTTAAGCTTTCTTCGAGTTTATGTCCTAATACAGATGAAGAAAAGGATTATATGTCTCGAAATCCATATGCCAATGTAGTAGGGTGTTTAATGTATGCGATGATTTGTACTCGACCAGATATTTCACATGCAGTTGGGGTTGTCAGCAGGTACATGGAAAATCCAGGTAAAGAACACTGGTCAGCAGTGAAATGGGTGCTTCGGTACTTGAGAGGCACAAGTAGTTATTGTATTTCTTACAATAAGAGTAGTGAATTTGTTTGCGGATATGTTGATTCCGATTTTGCAGGTGATTTGGATAAGAGAAGATCAACTTCAGGGTACGTCTTTACTCTTGCAGGTGGAGCTATAAGTTGGATGTCAAAGCTACATAACATTGTTGCTTTATCCACTACTGAAGCAGAATACGTTGCTGCTTCGCATGCTTGCAAAGAGGCGGTTTGGTTGAAAGGTTTGCTTGGTGAGTTTGGTAGGTTACAGGACAACATCAGGTTACTTTGTGATAGTCAAAGTGCAATACATTTGGCTAAGAATCAGGCCTATCATAGTAAATCAAAGCATATTCCAATTAAGTACCATTTTGTAAGACAGGTTATCACTGAAAGAGGAGTCTCTCTTGAAAAGGTGCATACAAAGGAGAACTGTGCAGACATGTTCATGAAACCAGTTTTGTTGGAGAAGCTACGCTGGTGTTTGGCTTCTCTTGGCTTGCAGAAAAGATAAAATAATAATAACAGGGCATCAGGCAAATTGTTGTCAAGGTGGAGATTGTTTAGATTTTCTGTTTTGGAGCAAAATAGGAAAAAATCTCAGCTGATGACAACAATAGAATTCAGGTCGTAGATTAACTCCAATTTGTTGGGAGGGAGTTAATGCCTCCTATATTTGATGTGAGGGAGTTAATGAGGTTGTTATATTCTCTATGCTATATAACAGGCAACCATTCGGATGGTTTGCTGAGAGGGTGAGAGTTTTATGAAGTTTTTCATTATGTAATCTCCAATTTGATTAATAAATTCCTGATGCCTATGTTTGGTGGACGTAGCCCAGATTGGTTGGGTGAACCACGTTAAATATTGTGTCATATGTGCTTGATATTCTGCTGTGTGTTATTTGTTGATTTGCTGTGCCTCTGAATTCCAACAACTAGCTTTGATTGCGATATGAGAAGCTAAGCTACAAAGATTCGAACCTAGATTATGCATATGTTGTGTATTTGTGGTGAACGAAGTTTCCTAGGGTGAGAGGCGCAAAGTATGTTTAACACAGAGATTATGAGATAAGAGTAGATATCACATTCTTAAGGTAAACAAGTGGGAAAGGTAATGAAATAAATTAAACCATCAATCGAATGAAATTATAGAATGAGGAGGAGTCATGCTTTAAATATGTCGAAAAAGAACATCAGAAAATTGAAATAAGTTACAATGAACAACAACAAACCTCAATTCATAAAGAGACCCAATACATAGTGATTCAGGAGTAAATCTTCTAAATAATTATGCAATTTATATGTTACCAACAAACAAATAGCTAAGAGAAAAATGTATGAATTTCAATAATAGACATTAGAGAAAAAAATATATTAATTTTTCTCACTGTGGTATACTATAGTGAAAGTGTAGAAATAATGAATACAAGGCGAAAAAAGTTCCACTATGATAACATAGCATTCAATAATTACATGAGATAAAATAAATATTTTCTATTTATATATGGTTGAAAGAAAAATAATTATTACTCCTGTACATAGACGACAATTAGACAAAAATATATTTAAGCCGAAGGAATATATACCATTACAAATCCATGTATAAATATTTTAGAATGATGTTCAAGCCTTTCATGCATTAGAATTTTGAGAGGTACAACAGTCCCCTAAATTTCTAACGCGAATGTAAAAAGTAAACAGACTACCATTTTAGCATAATGCAGTCTCAGATGAAAGATTCCTCATAGCCTTATATAAAAGGAAGACGTATAAACCTAATTATACACTAAGATTTAAATTAGAAATATGCTCAAAATCCTTGTAGGGACTGACCTGTGATAAACAATGGAGAAAGTGATCAGAGGAATACGAGGTCAATTTTTCTGAGGAACAGTAGTGGGAAGCTTCACAAAGATATGCACCTGGAAGAATAAGAGACACCTAGAAAAGAAGAACAAAAGAGTAAGAGTTAACAAGAGGAAACAACCCAAATCGAGTTAATTAGAATGGTGAATAGATTATAAGCATACCTTGTCATAGAAGAAGGAAGTAGAGCTCGTGTTGTTGGGTATTTCCTAAGATAGTGGGAGCACACCTATAATATAAGGGAAAACAACATTGGTTATTTTTCCACTAAGAAAAAATTTAATAACATTAACCCACTGCAAGGAAAACATAACAACTAAGACAGAAATAATGAAGAAAAAATATTCATACCAATCCCCAACCTAAATATGGATTGTGTTAGAAATAGGGATTTAAACACAAGGAGGATATCAGTTCATTACGTGGCATTCAGAAATCAATTCATGGTTTGTAAATCCATTGGGGTTTACTGAAATCTACTCTCTAGCATGTTCCTGGCACCAAGAGATCTGCATGTTTCCATGGGTGGAAAGGACTTGACCGAGACAGAGGCATTGGAAGAATAATAAAATAAAATCAGCACAATTGATGAGATCTTAGTACAAACATGAAGTCACATTATAAATAAAGTTAGCTTGTTCTCACAGTTCAGGACAAAGGGCTAAAAAAACAAAATACCACGAAGAAGTTTACCTGAAAAAGAAAGGATGAATGTAACCGCCAAACAATAAGGACCACCTCGTAGTGCCCAACAATAATCGACAGCGCTAGAGTACTAGTGGAGGATGGATAAACGAGTGAACTCAACATGAAACTTTTTGTTATGAAACCAGCTAACAACAAGATAGAAAAGATAGATCAATGCCTTAGAATTCAACGTCTTTGAGGGGGCAACCTCTTTTACATTACAAAAATGAAGAATTCTTGGATGATACAAATGACAAGACCTCCTTTCTATATATAGGAGTTTAAGGGTCGTAATATAATCAGAGCCGACATAACAATAATAATGTAAGGGCACAATAATAACAATAGTGGGCTTCTATGGGGCACAATAATAACAATATGGGTACTACATGGGAACACCAATATAATAAGGGGGTTTTATTAATAACAATAAGGGTTTACACTACTAGTATAGGGACTTAGCATGCCCCTCTCCTTCAAAAATAGTTGTCCTCAACGCTTGAGTAGTTCTTGATGCTTCTTTATAAAATTCTTGCCCTCCCATGTGAAATCTTCAACATGTAAGTTCTTCCACTTGATGAGATATTCTGAAATTGATTAATTTCGTACCTATCGGGTTCTTGTTTCTGTGACTGCTCAAGGTTCTAATACGATTTTTCCTTCCTTGTCATATTCTGGAAATATTGTTTGAAATAGGATCTTCTGCAACTTTTGAATGAGTGGCCACACTTCTTCCTCCTTTTTCCATTCATCCCTTACTTCGTTTATCCAATCTGGTTGGATAATAGAAATAGCAAAAAACAATGCTTCCACATCCTCATCCTTTCTTGAGAGTGCATCTGCAACAACATTTTTCTTCCCTTTTTTGTAGATGATTTCAATGTCATAACCCAACATATTTGTGACCCATTTTTGTTGCTCTTCATAGGATAATCTTTGTTCTAAAAGGTATTTAGTACTATCATGATCAATTTTTACCTTGAAGTGTATTCCGATTAGGTAGGGTCACCATTTCTTAAGTGCATGTAGTATTTCCAACATTTCCCTCTCATAAATAGCATTGTGTAAATGCATTCCTTTTAATGGACGACTTTCGAAAGAAATGAGTCTTTCATCTTGCATTAAAACAACACCAATTCCATTTCCTGAAGCATCACATTCCACAATAAAGGTTTTGTGAAGTCCGACATAGCTAAGGCCGATGCTTGGCACATTGCCTCTTTAAGATGTTCAAAGGCCTTTATTGCTTCTAGAGTCCATGAAAATGCATATTTCTTCAATAATGTTATCATAGGTGCCGCTATTCTCCCATAATTCTTAACAAACTTACGATAATACCCTGTCAACCCAAGAAATTGTTGCAGATGCTTTATGGATGTGGGGATTTTCCATTCCTTAATGGCTTTAATTTTTCTAGGGTCTACCTTAACATCTTCATGAGATACAATATGACCCAGATATTCCACCTCTTGTACTCCAAAGAAACATTTGGAGCCTTTTTTCATATAATTATTTCTCCTCCAAAAGTTTGAGCATCCTGTCAACATGCTGAACATGATCCTTCCAAGACTTGTTGTAGATTAGTATATCATTAAAAAATACTAACACAAATTTTCTGAGGAAGGGTTTGAAAATCGAATTCATCAAACCTTGAAATGTAGAAGGTGCATTTGTAAGCCCAAAAGGCATGACGAAAAATTCGTAATGACCCTCATGAGTTCTAAATGTTGTTTTTGAAATGTATTCAGTTTTCATTATGATTTGATGATATCCTGAACGAAGATCCAACTTGGTGAAGTAAATTGATCCATGCAATTCATCCAATAATTCATTAATGACACGAATGGGAAATTTATATCTAATAGTGAGCTTGTTGAGATCCCTATAATCGGGACACATGTCCCATGATCCATCCTTCTTGTGCACTAATACCACTGGATCAAATAAAGAACTTTGACTAGGTTAAATTGTACGAGCCTCTAGCATTTCTGCAACCATACGTTCCATTTCACTCTTTTGGGCATAGGGATATCTGTAGGGCTTGATGTTTAGAGGAACACTTCCTAGAATTAAATGAATAGCATGGTCATGATAATGAATAGGTGGGAGGCCTTTCATAGTCTCAAATACCTTGGAATGATTATCCAAGACTTTTTGGAGATCTGGAGAAATAGATGATTTCGATGTGGGAACCTCTAGCGAACATAATTGTGCAATTACGCCTCATTGTTCCTTCTTTATAAGCTTTGTCATACCATTAGAACCGATTATCTGTCCAGGTTTTCCTACAATACCACTTAATTCAACTTCCTCTCCTTCTCCACAAAATTTCATGAAAAGTTCTTGAAAATTAAAATCTATTGTGCCCAAGGATTGTAGCCACTCGACTCCTAGTACAACATCATCACCACCCATTGGAATGGAAAGAATTGGTCTATTCAATACATATTCTTCCATGGATAGCTTGATATTATGGCACTTTCCAGAGAAATTTATGGTTCCTCCACTTGCAACCATCACTTGACACTCTCGTGATGGATATAAGGAGAAATTCAATTCCTTGGCTATCTTACAATGAATAAAATTATGGACACTTCTTGAATCAATCAACACTATTACCTTTTTCTTCTTGATATGTCCTTCTATCTTGATAGTTTGAGGAGTGGTAATTCCAACCATTGCATTACAAGATATAGTCGAATTCATTTCTTGTTTATATAGTGTTTGTTCCTGGAGTATATTCTCTTGTTTTGACATTTCTCGTTCATTTTCTTTCTCCTCTTCACAATCTATCTAGAATAATTTCTTCTCAGCACACTTATGACCTTTAGTGTATTTGCTATCACAACTGTAACAAAGCTTTTTTTCTCTTTTTTCTTCCAATTTTCGTGGTGTCAACCTTATAGGTTGTGGAAGGCTAGGGGAAACAACACTTCCATCTTTATAGTTGCGAGTGGTAGGATTCCTCGTTGCCATAACTTTTCTTTCCATTTTTCTTGCTAACCTGAATGCCTTCTCCAATGAATTATGTTCCTAGAGGTGAACTTAAAGTTGGATATTATCATTTAAATTCCCTATGAACACATCAATCCTATGCTCCTCTTGAATATCTTTCACCCTTCAGTTCAATTTTTGGAAGTCCTCAATGTGCTCCATCATTGAACCCTTTTGTTTGAGATTTATCAGTTGTCTAAAAAAGGTGTTGTGTTTTGTATCCTCATAATGTGCTATCATTTATTTTGTAAAAGTTGCCCAAGTGACAATTTGTTTACGAGAGAAAATCCATCGATACCATAAAAACTGATTTGGTTCCAAATATAAAGTTGCAATACATACCTTTTGTGTGTTTTCCACATGATGGAGATCAAAAAATTGCTCCATATGTAGCATCCATGTTTTGGGATCCTTGCCATCAAACTTCCTCATATCGATTTTTGGAACATAGTGGGTCTTCAATCCAACATTAGAGTCTATGATATCATAATTAACATTTCTTTTGTTCTCATCATGAGTTCCCTTTACTACCCTTTAACCATTAGTAACCATTTCTTGTAGCAACTTATTCAAATTTATCTTCAATTCTTCCATCTTATTGTCCATGCCATTCATCTTAGCTTCCATGCCATCCATCTTAGCTTCCATGCCATCCATCCTCACTTGCACGCCATTCATATTAGCTTCCACGCCATTCATCTTGGCTTCAGTTACCTTTTGTGAGAGTGAAATGTTTTGTACCTGGTCTTGTAATTTTGATATATCATGTTGCATTTCTTCCTCTTCTTCACGAGTCATGTTAGAGCTTTTAGGTTGCTTACTAGATGTTTCCATTTTCTTTCTTCGGGGCATCAATTAATGCTCATAATTCTTCACTCTTCACTTTGAATCCTTTCAAACTATTTTTTCAAACCAATCTCATGAAAAATTTAAGAAAAACTACACACCCTTTTTCACTTTGTAGGAGCTCAATATTGAATTTGATGTATCTTTGTAATTTTGGATCTCTCAGTCTAAAATTTCTTCCTATAATAACCATTTGAGTAATCTTTCAAACCGTGCAATTTTGATCAAGATTGGATTCTCCAATGAAGAGTTATGCCAAATCTCCCATGGTGACCTGATTATAGACTACTTCAGTAGAGATGTACGAAGTGCCACGTGTCAATGTTTTGACCTTAGTACCTGAACCTGATATATAGAAAACTATAGGTGTCCTCTTTCTAAAAATTCTTACGAAATTTCAATCTGATGCTCAGAAAAAAAGTTATGATGATATCCCAAGGTCACCTATTTGGAATTTAATTGAGGAGTCTGCAAAAACCCTCAATTCCTAAGATCATATCTCCGAAAATATAACCAGACAAGCTCTCAAATTCAGACCTGAAGTTTAGAACTATTTAAGATAAAATGGTTTTTTTCTTAGCTTCTGTAATGTTTCAGATAAAATGTTATAGCAAAAATTCCACGATGACCTATTTGGAGGAGCGAAACCCTAGAATCCAAAGCTCTCATACCAAATGTTATGAAACCAGCTCACAAAAGATAGATCAGTGCCTTAGAATTCAGCCTCTTCGAGGGGACGACCTCCTTTACATTACACAAATGAAGAATTCTTTAATGATACAAATGACAAAACCTACTTTCCATATATAGGATTCTAAGGGGTCATAATATAATCAGAGCCCATATAACAATAATAATGTAAGGGCACAATAATAACAATATGGGGATTACATGTGAACAACAATATAATAAGGGGGTTGTACTAATAACAATAAGGAGTTACACTAGTAGTATAGGGACCTAACACTTTAACACTTTGACTTGGGGCTTGATCACGTATGAAATCCACTACAATGCAGGGAGTTGTCCATCCCACCATCCATGCCAAAGGCATCTAATGGAGCAAGTGTTGTTCACATGGGTTAGGCATACTTGTACACCAAATCTTTCTGCACTTAAAAATATACATATACGCCCCAAGTAGTGGGCATACCCAACATTGGGAAGAGGAAAACCCATCGACGTCATAAGACAATTTAAATTAAATTCCACACCAAGCTTAAAACGAAAACTAGAATACATAATTTAACTCAGACACCATTGAATGATCTCTGCAAAACATGAAGTTCTATTACAATACTACATAAAGAATTTATCTTAGTGCTAGCCGGTATCACTGAACCAGGCCTGCGTCTATGATGATGAAGTTTTCCATCTTCAATTCTTGGAAAACAGAAGTAAATAGATACCAAATTTTAATCAATAGGCCGTGCAAGAGAAAAATAATAGTTCATCCAAGTATACTCCGAGCCATGGGGAAAGTGAATTACACTAACCTGGAAACCATACGGATGGTTTACGGACACCGACATAGTGCCATACCTCCTCCAAATGATTGAGAATATTCAAAATTAGTTGATCAAAGTAAGAAGCCAAATATGAGACTATGCAAACAAAAACATAATGGTGCAACTCTGCAATGAGACTTCATAGTATCACCAAACGTTATGTCTCCCCAGTCCCCTCGTAGTATCTTACAAACAAAAACAAAGGGGTGAAGATGTGGGATGAGAGCCCCTATGAGAACGAGCATTATAACATAGGTGCTCACCCATTTCATGCACACATTTCAACGAGATGGGCAGTCGGCACCTGAGTCCAACACCGAGGGACTGGGAGAAATCAGGATACTGTCAGACAAAGATGACTTAGCAGAGTGCCATGTCTCCACCAAAAATAAAAGGAAACCGTGAATATAAGCTACTAATAATAATGAGTATGGATACATGTCCTTGAAAACAAGACATGTAGAACTTATAAAGTTAACATCAATATAGAAAGATTAGCAAAATAAAATATCTCATGTTCAACTATAAATCAAAGTAAGATTCGAAATTGAAGATCATGGAAGGAGGTCTTCCAGAATGGTTTCATAAATATGTACTAATGGGTATATAATTTTAATTTTAAATTCATATTGACATCATGTATGTCATTTAAATTCTAAATGTAATACTCTAAGTTTTATAATCATAATGGTAAAGTGAATATAACAAGCCTGTAAGTGCAATACTAAAGCCTAGGGCCAATTTGCAACTAGAGAACGGAAATGATTGAGGTTGGCCATAATGAACAAATTCTATTGTAGTAGATTTCTATATATGAGCTAGAAGGGAAAATTAGATAATTATTTTATAATCACTGATTCAAATGTTAGACAATGGATATTGAGAAATTAAAAAATAATCATTTAACTATGATATAGTAATTGAAGTAAGATATAGCCACTGAAGTAAGTTTGAGAAACCACTTGTTATAAATTCCAAGAAAGAACATTACTTATTCTAAAAATTGGAGTTTCATTAGTCAAATTGAAATCAGACAGACTATTATTTACAGAGAAGTAGACATTTTATTTATTTTTTGATTGGGTGTCATCTCCCCTTGTTTATATAGGTGGAGTCGTCCCCTAAGTCTCTTAGATAATGATTGTTTATATGACCACTGAGGAATCTAAATCTGATTATGAAGTAAACATAATGTGTGTGGTGAGGAAAAGAAAAACATCTGAAATAATGTCCATTTTTTATGACATGGTTGAGCCAGTTATAACTAGGGATATGCAAACTAGAATATTATTGACTCTTCTATATTTAATGATTTAAAGTTTAATGAGACATCAACCTAGATAATGTCAATTTCCACATGGTTTTCTCATTTATGTAGAATTCCGGAGGTCCTTGTGCTAACCTGGTTACCTTACCTTCAGTATCGAAACCACAAAACAATTGTTTAGATTTGTCCAAAGTATTGATCTTTTCATTACCAATTGACTTGTACATGTAAATGTGAGAAATAAAGAATAACTAAGATTCTAAACTTACTGTAGACAATAAGTTAGGATTAGCTTAAAAGTTGGATTTGGATGAAAATGTGTAAATGAAGTTTCTATGTGGTTCTCAGAAAAATTCAAAAGTACAAGAATTTGATTATCATAAAAAAAAAAATATGTAAGTGAACTTGAAAAAAAAGGATTGATTCCCACATGTGCCAAAATATAAAGGTAGTTTGAGAATGTTGCACAATATTTTCTTGTTTTTCTTACATAAAACCCAAATGTGATACCCATTATTCTTCAGATTAAATATATAAAGGAGCTAGTGTGGGTCTGTTCTCAATATATGTAAATATCTAACTATAAATTGTTGGATTATGGTTTAAAGTGACCAAAAATGTATGGGCCAAGTTTAATTTATTAACTATGCAATTTATATGATAACGACAAACAAATATGTAAGAGAAAAATGTACTGAATTTCTTTTTCTCTCTGTACCAAGAGCCAAACCTTCTATTTCATTAATTCAAAATAAATTTACATAATGTACATCAAGCCGTTCATTTACAAGAACTTCTGACAAACCGTCCCTTACCAAAATCGAAAACCCCACACCCATCCCCAGGCTAACCCAACCTGCGGGAAACCAACTCATATGTTTACCACGGTTATCCCTAGCCTCAAAAACCGCGCCAAAGGGTGATTAAACCCTCCTAGCCCCACAAAGCACACCGCTCTGTCCCAACCGTTGATCTTGGCACCTGGACCCAACGGCCAGGAACCATATCGCTCCCTCCAACACGACCGATCTTTAGTTCGCGATGAAGGGTGGTATTCACAACAACCCTTTTCCACGTGTTGAATCCTCAATGGAATCGCTGCTAAAAAAGTAAAACTGCATACCATTCAAGCTGCACGCGATCACCAGAAAACTAGCCGAGGTGCAATTTCCACCCGAAAATGGCAAGGATAACAATTCGAGTGACTGGAGAAACAAACCTCCCACCCATCCTTGTCTTACTATGTAACTTGAATCTGAGACTGCCCTGATAAATAAAATGCTTCATCTTGAATCCTTTCGTAAACCAGAGTAAGCATGATAGCATTCTTCAGGGGAAAAGCGGCCTACCTAAGAGGCCAAGGATACACTGGCTGGGAAAACTCCATTCGTGCTTGACACCCTCCCTCGATATCGAACCACTTCTCTGTCCTCTGTAGCTTGTTCATCGCAGAGAGCCTTTAGACAGTTATGGCGCATTTCCTGCCACTTCTTCTCCAACCCACAATCAACATTGTTTACACCTTGATTGGCCAGAATGTCCGCTAGCTTATTGGCATTTCGACACACATGCTTGAAACTAACAGTACGAAGTCCCTGAAGGTGTACTTGAATTCTTTGATAAACCTGAATTAGTCTCCAATGATTAGAGGCTTTCTCCGGTTTAGTACCACAACTAATTCTTTTTACAGAGTTGATGGTTATTTCTGAATCTGCTTCTATAATGACATTTGAGCTATGGTTTTGAATCAGAATCTCCAGACATTGCTCCAGAGTCGTTAATTCCGCAATATTATTGGTGGCTTTTCCTAAATGGCTATGGAAGATTAAGATGATACTGCCCTCTTCATCTCTTAAAACTCCTCCAAAACCAGCTGATCCCGGATTGCCTTTTGAGGCACCATCAATATTGAATTTAAGATATCTTGCCGGAGGAGGTTGTGAGAAATCCTTCTCTACATTCATAGCTATGTCCTTCTTTTCTAGTCCTTGGGGAATAATCTCTTGCAATCCCAGAAGCCTGAGAGTTCTCAGCTCCATCTTTGAGGGAGGATTCTTTGGTATGTTGCGAACTGTGGTGCTGACTGTCTCCCTGATCTGATTCAAAATCAATTCATATAGCCACTGAGGGTTGGACCTTTCATTCTTAAAAATTATTTTATTCCTTTCTTTCCACACATTACAGATAATGAATCCTGGTGTGAAGGCCTAGGCCAAATTAAGTGATTCATTCTCCAAAAAGATCTTTCTCCACTTATTTAGGGTGTTAGTAATACTTCCTATGTCCCTGTCTGTTTGTTGGAAAATGTTGGAAAAAGAATCCCATAGCTAGGTGGTGAAAGGGAAGCACCTGAGAATGTGCTCCATTGTTTCCTCCTGCTCTTCACAAAGTTGGCATCTAGAAGGACCCAAAACACCCCTTTTTCTAATATTGTCCCAAGTCAAAATTTTCTTATGATGTACCAGCCACATGAAAAGCTTCATCTTCATCCACCCTTGGTGATTCCAAAGGTGCTGCCAGGTTTTTCCTGGAGCACTGGAATCAAGCCCAATGAGAATACCCTTTGCTTCCTTTAGATTAAAGGTACCTTTATTGTTGTTACCCCATCTCAATTGATCTTGCCCCTCTGTAACCAAGATCATCCTTTGTTTTAGTGCGCTTCTCAATGCCTCTGCTTTTATTTTTATGGGGTTGTCATCTTTGCAGTCAATGCTCCTCGAGCTTCTCCACTTTCCCTATAGATGAGAAATATCTCAGAAATCCTTTACTTTGCTTAACCCTTGGGAATCTGTTTCCTATTTGAGACTTAAAAAGTCCTCTTTTAACATCATAGGTTCTTGTTGCCATTTGTCCTCCCAAAAGAGTGCTAGATCACCTACTCTGATTTCCCAGAAACTGTTTTGTTGCACTATGCTTCTATTATCCCAGGCCCTGTTCCATATATAAGAGCCCTTTATGTTTCCTCACATTCTTATAAGATCATTAGCGTGCCAAGAGCTGGCATACGTTTCTTTCCAGATCCTTGCCCAATGGGCTTTTGGCTCTTGCACCCATCACCACCAAAGCTTGGCTCCTAGTACTTTAGTAAGAATCTCCTGATCATCTAATCCAAGAACCCCATGGCTCTTGGGTTTGGAGATTTTGTCCCACGAAACAGGGGCCCATTTCTTTTTTGTTTCCTCCTTACCCCACATAAAATCTCTTTTAATATTTTTGAACTGCTCTAGAACCCCTTTGGGAGCTGGGAGGGGTGATAACATGAAAACCAGAATGGATTGCAGAATAGCCTTTGTCAAAACCAGCCTCCCAGCCAAGTTCAAGGCTTTGAAGGTCCATTTTTTAACTTGATCCTACAACTTATTTAGCACAGGTTCCCAAATACTTTTGAGAATTGGTTTAGGTGTGAGAGCAACTCCCAAATGATTTGAGGGGAAGGAGTCCCTTTGGAAGCCAAGGATTCTTGAGATATTTCTCTAAATAGCAATGTTAGTGTTTAAGAAAAAAAAATGATTTTGAAAGATTGACTTCCATACCTGTTGCCACTCCAAAAACATTAGGAATTTGATTGTAGGCTAAAGCTTCTTTGACTGTGGGGATTCCTTGCAACATAGTATCATCTACAAATTGTTGTTGTGTTAGTGTCTAACCATTCTCAGTTACTTGAAGACCCTTGATTTTTGCCATGGCTTTGGCTTGCTTGATAGACCTCCCAAGTCCTTCCATCATGAGGATGAAGAGAAAGGATGAGAGCGGGTCTCCCTGCCTAAGGCCTCTAGAAGGATTGAAGATCTCTGAGGGAGAGCCATTAACCAAGATTGAAAGGCTGGAAGTAGTCACTAGCACCATTACCCATCTGGCCCAATTGTGATTGAACCCAAAGGCCATGAGTACCTTCTTGATGTAAACCCAATTGACTTTGTCATAAGCTTTGGCAATGTCGAGTTGCATAATCATCCCAGCCTACTTTTTGCTAGTGAGAGAGTGAACCACTTCATGGGCTTGAATAATTTTGTTCAAAATTTGTCTGCCCTCCACATAACCTGATTGCTCCTCCAACACTAAAAAAGGAAGGAGAGGTTTGAGTCTATTAGCCACTACCTTGGATATTATCTTGTATACTACATTGCATAAAGCTATGGGTCTGTACTTATCTACTGTTTGAGTTGAGTCTTATTTGGGAATCAGGGAAATGAAGGAGGTGTTGAGGGCTTTCAGGATAGTTTTACTGCCCCTGGAATCCTCTACAACATTCAAAATATCCAGTTTCACTATGTCCCAACAGGCTTTGAAGAAATCCACATTAAAACCATCTGGGCTAGGTGCTTTTCCATTCTTCATTTCTTTGAGCACCTCACTGACCTCCTCTTTAGTTACTGGTCTGTTTAGGTTAATATTGTCTTCTCTGGACACCAACTTAGGGATATATCTTGTAATTTCCTTTATGGATTGCTCCATGTCTGTGTTGTTTTCCCGGGATATGTTTCAAAAATGTTGAAGAAGCACCACTTTGATGTCCTTATGTGTGCTCTGAAACTCCCCATTCCTATCCTTTATGGCCAAGATTCTATTGAAAGCTCTATTGGCCATAGTGGATCTATGGAAAAATCTTGTATTATGCTCTCAAGCCATTACACTCTGGACTTTTGCTTCCAAAATATTTCCTCTTGTTTACATAGGTTCTCCCATTCATGAAGAAGTTTATCAGCCTGCTCATTTTTGTCTTTGTGAAAGCCATCTTTGATGAGTGCCTCGTTGAGTTCCTGAATTTTTGTTTCCACTGACCTTTTGTCCACAAAAATGTTACCAAAATCCTTCTTATTCCATTCTTTGAGTCTAAACTTAATGTGCTTTAGTCTTTTATGAAGGAGGAACATTTTTTATCCTTGAAGTTGCAAGTCCACATTCCACCAATTTCTGATATTACTCAAGAAATCCGGCAGGGAGAGCCAGATATTCTCGAATCTGAAGGGTTTGTTCCTGGGAGCATCCAAACCCTTGATTTCCAATTGAATTGGATAGTGATCTGAACCTCCAAAGGGCAGAATTCTTGCGGTAATTTCATTATCTGTAAGCATAAGCTCCTCTGATATCATGAACCTATCTAACCTAGAGGCTACTTGTGCTTCCCCTCCTCTCTTGTTGTTCCAAGTGAAACGGCCATTGCCCGAGTCTAAGTCAACCAATTTCATATTATCTGTGAATGATTGGAATGCTAATGAGTCTTTGTTTAGCACTCTGCTTCCTCCTTTCTTTTCTGAAAGAGATTTGATCATATTAAAATCCCCTCCCATGATCCAAGGAATACTAGCCTGTCTGTTCCTGAGATCAATGAGGGATTCTAGCAATCTAAGTTTATCATCTATTCTTTGAGGACCAGAAACATTAGTGACTAGGAAGGTTTCAGAAACCCCTATTGGTTGAATGACTACTAATAAGTAATTTCTGGATGCCTCTGCATCTATTACGCTGATTTTTTGGGGGTTCTAGAGAGTGAGAATGACCCCAGCTGTGTTCTCTGCTTTAACTTCTAAAAACTCAAATCTATTGAGCCATTTGCTATGGATTAATTTTATTTTCTAGATGGAACACTTCGTTTCATGGATGAAGATCATATCTCGCATATCTTGTTTCATTCTAAAACTGAGCATTCGTTGCTTTGTTTTACTACCTCGACCTCTTATATTCCAAGATGTAAACTTCATAATTAAATATTTGTAAGGGAGTAATTAGTCCGGTCTTTCATCTTACCCGAGTCTATCATCATTTTTCTAGACTCCGTCAATAGCTCCTTCTGCTTGTTTCTGCCCCTTTTCTTTCTTGCATTTTTGGTAGCTAATCCTGAAGTTGATTTCATTTTTTTCACACCTCTACACTCCTGCATGTCAATGATTTTTCCTTTATCTGTCCCCCTTTCCTGATCTTTCCACAAAAACAACTGTTGTATTCTATTGTATTCCTCTTGAGATAATGAATCTATCCCCACCGTGGTTCCCTACTTCAGGAATCCTTCCAGATCTAGGTGTTCTTTATCTAGAATTTTCTACAGTTCATGATCCTCCATATCTATTTCACTCTAGGTCATTTCCTGATCCAACTTTAGCTATGTTTCATTCATCATGGTTTCTTCCTCATTATTAGTATTTTGTATTGGATTGAAGTTTTCCTCCTTCTCCTTTCCGTTAGGGTCTTCCTCCATAGATTGGTCTTCATGGGGCATCTCTTCAGTCTCAACCAAAGCTTGGAACTTATTCTGACTCGGCTTTTTCACCTCATTATGTTGCTTCTTTGTTTCTTTTTTACTGCCTTTTTCTCTGCTGAAAGCTTTAAGTCTCCTTCTTTGTATTGAGTTTGCTTTTGTCTTCTACTTTACTAAGAGGACAGTCTCCCATCAAGTGTCCATGTTCATGGCATTTATGACATCTAAATGGAATATGCTCATAGTCCACTGTTTGCACCCATTCCTCATCTAAAACATCCAAGACTCCGTCCGGAAGAGCTCCCCAAAGATCCATCTCCACACAAATCCTTGCATAGGAAGTATATTTACTTCTTCTCGTGGCTTCCGAGGCTTTGACAAAACGACCTAGTTTGTTGCCAATGGCAACAAGTGATTCATTTTTCCAATAATCCAAAGGTAGAGAATAAAGCCTTACCCAGACAAGAACTGAAGTGAACGAACTGAAGTGAAGTCTCCCGCAAAAAAATAGGATCCTCCTTCGAATATTCTATCTTTGTATTCGATGTTTGTAAACACCACTGTGAAGAATCCCTTTGACCCAAGATCGATGTTGCCTTTAGGTTTCGAGTGATACTTGATCCATGGGCCATAATCCCATAAATTTGCATATTATGGCTTAAGTATCCATATGTTCCATGTGCTGCTTCAATGCAGGATTATTTAATACTACTCTTGGAGTGATTTTCCTTTTGGTTCTGCACTTGTTCCCTGGTTTTTGTCTTATTTCTCCTTGTCCTTTGTGTTGCTATTCTCCTTGGACTTTGCTCCATGTATCTCCTTTTCATTATTTCTGCTTTCTTAGTCCACTGAACCTCTTACATTACCCACATGTGACTTGCCTCCGCATCTTTGTAGGAGGGAGTGGAGCTCCCTCCTCTGCTATCCTCCATTAATGTCAGAAACCCTATTCTTTTTTCGCTTCTCCCTTAACAAATCTTATTCAATGTACACTTTCCTCGAAAAATGAAATGACTTTCAATAACAGAAATAACAACAAAAAAATAATTAATTCTACATGAAAAGTGTAGAAATAATAAATAGAGGGTGAGAAAAATTCCAGTATGATAACATAGCACTCAATAATTACATGGGATAAAAGAAATAAGTTCTATTTATATATGGTTGAAAGAAAAAGAACCCTTACTCGGGTACATGGACGCCAATCAGAGATAAATATATTTAAGCCTAAGGAATTTATACCATTAAAATTCCATATATATAGATTTGAGCATGATGTTCAAGCGTTTCAGGCATGAGAATTTCAAGAGGTACAACAGTCCCATGAATTTGTAACAGCAACAGAAATATTAAACGCACTATTATTTTATCTCTACGTAGTCTCGGATGCATGATTCTCACATCCTTATATAAAGGGAAGACATATAAACCTGATTATACGCTCATATTTAAATTAGAATTGTACAGACTTGTGACAAAGAATGGAGAAAGTGGTCACAGGAAGACGAGGTCGATTTCTGCGAGGAACAACAGTGGTAAGATTCAGAAAGGTACATTCCTAGAGGAATAAGAGAGACCTGGAAAAGAACAACAAAAGAGTAAGAATTAAGAAGAAACAACCCAAATCGAATTAATAAGCAAGGCCAATAGATTATAAAAATACATTGTCATGGAGGGAAGTAGATTTGGCACTGCTAGGTATTTCGTGAGATAGTGGGAGAAAGCTTGTAATATAAGGGAAAACAAAATTGGTCAGTTTCATAGTTACCACTGCAGGAAAAAAAATTAGAAAATTCGCCAGTTCGATTCGATTTGCACAATTCCAGTTCGGTACGGTGTATTAGATATTAGGTTCAGGTTCACGGATTAACGGATTAATATACTAAGACCATTGCAGATTTTTAATCGTAAAGAGATTTTAAGCTTTCCATTTAAGATTCAAAACTTTTTCGGATCTATGAAATGACAAAAATTATGGTTAAGATGTCATTTATGCCATAAGAATTTTAGAGTAAATTCCTCAGCAGCCTCGTAATTAGAGATTTAGATTTCCATATACTGTTTAAAACTTTTTCCGATCTATGAAATGACATAAGATTGTGGTTAATAAATGATAACCCGAGATGTCATTTTATGCAATAAGAATTTTATAGAAAAATCTTTAATGAAGTATTTAAAAATTTATGATTAATAATGTATGTGGTAATTATTTGTTTATAACATAAAGTAATGTAAATTTGTAGATTTATCAAATTTAAACAAACATATTTTAATAAGTAGAAATATTGCAAGCATTATATTGGTGAATGAAATTTTGTTTTTAAAGTGGATTTTTTTTTATTGAGATTTTGAATAAGTATTAAATTACACATATTGACATTTTATATTATTTTGAGTAAGTATTAAATTATATAGATTAACATTTTGTATTATATAAAATAATAAATGTTGTTACTATAAATTATAAATTAGAAGTGGATTTGGTTTGATAAATGAATAATTAGTAATTGATAATATAAGTGTATATTTTTAAAGAATGCTTGCACACACTTAATATACCATTTCATTATGAACATAAAATATTTGATAATGTGGAATTTATGTGGTTCATTGTAATATAGAATTTCTTGGAAATTCACTCTACATTAAATATCATATAATTTATGGTGTAGGTGGATGAATGTATCAATACAAAAATGCTTAAAACCTATTATCCTACTTGCTATTCTAAATATAAAACTAAGTTAATTGGTCTAATATATAATTTCATTTGCAATATTTATAATTGAAACAAATTTAAAAGAGTTTTTGTTGTTTTCAGTGTTATAATTGTACATTTAAATTATTTAAAATAATGGAATAAAAAGTATGCTACTGAATCTTTTCTCTAACCAAATTTTTTCTGTACTAAATCTAATTCGAACTCGAACTTGATAACTAGGATTAATTTTACCCCCGGAAAAATATTAAGAAAATTAACCCACTGTAAAGAAAACATAGCAACGAAGACAAAATATTCATACCAATCCCAAACCTACTGTGTTAGCAATAGGGATTTGAACACAAGGAGGATACCAATTCTTTACGTGGGAGTCTGAAATTAATTCATTGTTTGTAAATCCGCTAGGGTTTCACTCAAATCTCCTCTCGAGCATCTGCCTGACACCAAGAGATTTGTGTGTTTCCATGGGTGGAAAGGACTCGACCGAGACAAAGGCATGGACAAAAAATTAAATTTAAATCAAAACAACCGATTAGATCTTAGTACAAATTGTAAAATAGACAGAGCTCCAACAGATAAGAAATGCAGAAGACAAAAGTTTGGATCAAACACACGGGAGCTCACAGGTGCAGGAGCTCCCTCAGCAAATGCATTCGCTTCATATTATTCATTAATCAATAATATGTTTCAGAATACTCCTAAAAGCTCCTGTGGCATCAACTACTAAACGCTGGTTAGATAGACGTTCAATTTTACTTTCTGATTCATTTCTTTTTGCAACAAAGGCCCCTCCACCATTTCTTCCACCAGAGCGACCCCGTCTCTCACTATTGTGATCTCTATCATGATACTGATGATTGCTTTTGTGGTCACCAGTCCAGGAAGAGCCACTGCGTGAGGCAGTGGTATGCTTTATCTCGTGTTTTTCATTATTACCAGACAATGAACCAGCCTTTGGTTGATAAAACTCCTGAGGTTTTTGTTGTGGGGAAAAATTCCTATTTAGGACGATCATATCCACCTAAGGTGTGACAACGCCTTAGCAACAAACGAATACAGCTATTATGATTCCTTCCTTTATGAAATGTGAAAGAGGGGAGATTGGCAGACTTACCGTTGTCTTCCGATTGTCCCTCGATCTAGATCCTCTTCTCTTTGTGTGTCCACAACTACTTACCTCCTCGCTTGATCAAGAGAACAGCTACTTGAATCCCACGAGATCACAAGAGAACAGCTATCTGTGACAAGAGAACAGCTACTTGCGACAAGAGAAGAACACAATACAAAGGCACATATACATATTCATAAATGATTCAGGATTAGAAGTAAATCAAATACACTAATGCAATCATACAAAATACACCAGCATATAGGAAAGAATCAAGATAGCTTTATTGAAAGTAACAGGGTTCAGGAAGAGATACAACCCATAGGGCTCCAACCCAGCATCTCCTTCCCAGCAGAATGAAATTCCTTCTTCAATTCCCTTCAAAGCATAACACACCCAATGTTTCTAGCCACAAACCAACAACAATTCTTTGCAAATACCAAATTCCAGCCTCCCTGATCTCATAGAGGAGAGATCTATATATAGGGATATTGGAGAGAGGATGAGTCAGCTTGAGGCTGGTATAAAGCTGACTAGTGTCCTCTCCCACTTCAGTTCTTGAGTCCACTTGGAGGTTCTTGCTTCCACTTGGAGTTTTGGAACCTCTTACTCATCACCAGTTGAATTCCCTGATCCAAGTGTCATTTTGGAAGCTTCCTGGGCATTGACACCTTGAGGAATGACTCTGCCACTTGTCCAAACTCGCTCAGCGCAGGTAGCCTTCTTTGCAGTTGACATTCAACGCAGGTAGACAGTGGAGCAGTTGACATTCAGCGCAGATGCTCAGTGGAGCAGTTGAGATGATCCAGAATTGCCTTGTTTTTGAGTGTTCTCAGGTGGAGAACTCTTGTTAAGTGTTGTGGTTTGCTGGCCTTGTTCCTCTAGGGGTAGGAACAACATGTTTAGGGACTTTGGATCCCTTGATTATTGACATTTCATGCTCAGTGATGCAAGGCACAAAAATGTCTATAACAGTTGCCCCTAAAGTATGAGGCCGTTTATCGGGTGAAATGCTTTATCCAGGAGGGTCCGAAGTTCATCCATCTGCTGGGAGGAGACCTGTAATAAAATACAATACAATACATTATGATTCATACTACTTTCATGATCTAGCTGAGGCGGTCATTCCCTTGCTCAGCTTTATAAATTCATTTTGGTACATAGAACAAACGATCGTCTGATGGTAGACTGATAATTTTAGTGAAATTATCATCCTTTGAGTAGGATGATCATCTGTTGCAATGATGTACATGTCAAATGTCTTTATCTTTCCTGAATATATATCGCAGCCCGGATGGATGAAACTAGATCTGGGGTCTTAAAACTCGTTCGATCTTCACTCTAAGTACAAGTCGATCCATGTGAGAATTGCGCTGAAGCCGAACGTGGAAAAACATCACTTGATTACCGGTCAATGATGTAAACCGTTAATCAAGCGCGAGAGGAATCACTGATAATGATAATGACCCTCAAGGTACTGCAGTACAATTCACGTGGTGTGAATAAAGGACTTGGCGTCGAACACCACGCAAAATCTTTTGGTCGAAGGTCATTGATGTATACCTGTCACCAGAAGTGAGAAACTTGCCATTGAGGCATGCAAGCTTCAAAGTACTTAAGGGGTTGTTCCTAGATCAACTCCTTGGATAATGAGCTGATGTCGACAAGGAGCGATCCGTCAAAGGAGGGCCTTAATGAATCCCACATTAGTGACACGGAACGGAGCTAATGATTTTAATGGAGGTGAAAACAATCTGTGACATATGATTCAGGGTGGCAGTCATGAATGGATGAAGGATAATGTATGGCAGTGGATGGGACCCGGTTGACTCTTTCTGAATGACTTCTCTTGAACATATGGCGACACTGATGCGATGGATCGGTAGCATTACCCCAAATATGGATGGTATGGCAAGACCATGGTGATGTGACCGGTGAATGAAACAACCCAACCCGAATGTGATACGGAGGAAAAGTGTCATGTTCAAGAGCGACCTGCTACCATCAAAGTTTTCTTGATTTTTCCCAATTTTTCCCCAGTCATTGCTGACCAGTACCTCTTTATTTTTGTCAAGCTTAAGGAGGATAACATATGCTTGTTCTATAACCTGCCCTTCGGGCAAGCCCATCGCTATGTTTTAACGAGCTTAGCAATAGTGAAACTCGTTCTCATCTAAAGAAAAGTTTGTCGCTATTTAATAATTTTAACGAGTCTAACGACAAGGATAACTCGGTCCTTTTCATTTTTAGAGAGTCTGAAAAGGTACATAAAGTTAACTCCAAAATTCCATTTTCGTCATCTAATCCCTTAAGTCCGAAAAAGTATAAAACAATACAGAAGGGATGATTTTTCGATAACTTTAATGAGCCGAATAAAACAAGCGCTCGACCTTTTTGTGCAATAATCCCTCAAGTCCAAAAAGATTAAAATCTAGAGGAGGGATAGCTCTTCCGGTCCTTTAACGAGCTGGAAGGCCAAAACTCGGCAATCTTTTCATATTTTACGAGTCAGTTGAAAAGAGCTTAAAGAAGACTCGTCTTTTGAGGAACGAGTGATAAACAGGGATAGCAATTGATTCCAGGTACAGGTTGGAATTTTCCAATCACGGCAGTGTCACAAGGATGGCTAGGTGAAATCACTCTTCGCAGTTGTTCCTCAAAATGGGTAAACAATCATATGGGGGTGAACGATCGGCCAAATGAAAAGTGGAGGTGGCAGGTGCAAACACGACCAAGGTTTTTATGGCTGATAAATTTACGATCACAGTGGTTATTTACCGGGATAGGTTCATTTTTTAGTTAAAAATGAGCTTAAACACTGGAGGAAACTCTGCTCACTGCTTATATTTATTTTTTAACGAGCATGAAGACCGCGTTAAAACTGCTCGGATCTTGCGTTTATTTTTTAACGAGCATGAACTTTATGCTAAAACTGCTCGATTACCCAGTCATAAGATAAGAGTGTCTCATGAAAGATCCCATTTTTTATAGAGCTTGCGCCTTACCAAAGCTATGCTCACTCATCCTTTCTTTATGCAAGTTTGGAAACGGCTAATCCTACGAGTTTAAAGGGTTAGACCTATAGGTTTAAAGGGAGGACCTAAAAATTTAAAAAATAAATAGTCGCCCCTTGCTTGCACTCCAAAAGGTTGCATGCCTCCAGGTATAAAACAGAGTTTCAAGGTTACCTCTACTTACCCTCCACCAAAACATTTGTTTTAATCGAGAGAGGCTTACCTCTTTCAGGTTACCTAAAGATTGTCCTGTTATTTTTTCAACAAAACCCTTCCTCGGCAATGTCTACCGAAATAGACAAGGGTGAATGACCTTTGTCAAACACGTAACTTTGAAAAAAGAATCGTATTCTAGAACAACCCCTCTTCCATCCACGGACGGGGTACGGAATAGTCATATTCTCCCGTAGAAACTTACCCTATACCCAAAGTTTCCCTGCCGAAGCAGGCCAGGATGCATGCCCCCTGGGTTCCAGTCATATCCTCCCGGATTACTCGCGCTCATCAGGAGGACGGACCATGGGTTGATACACGTTTTTCATGAATAGACCATTTAGGGATGACACATGACTATTTGCGATGTGTGATCCGGGAAACGAAAGTTGATCCACGAGCTTGACCATTCTTCCTTCATCCGGAAAACACATTACTCTAAAGAGTGAGGAGACTACAGCTCACATGCAATATATATAGTCTCGTCCAAGGAGTAGGTTATAATCCAAGGGTCCTTGAACAACCATCACGTTCATTTGAACGGTCTTCCCTTTCAATGTTATAGGCACATTGGGGAGGATCCCTAAAGGTCGACTAGTTCCTTTATCAAAACCTGATAGATTTCTCATCTCAGGTAAAAGCGCCGGCGAACCAAGCGCTTTCCAAGTAATAGAGGAAAGGATACTCACAGATGCCCCCTCATCAATGATAGTGCCAGCCATTACCATTCTATATATTTGACAAATAATTCTGAATGGCACACTGGCTGGCAACCGGGGTCTGCCTAGTTGGTTCCAATCAAAGGACACAACCAGGTTGCTTGGTGGTGGGACCGAATATACGGCCAGATAGCGCTCTGATGAACTTCCTTCCTGCGACAAAGGAATGGTGGCATTGCCCCCTTGATCATCAGAGTCAGTGCTGACGAAGAGAATCTCGGGAGTGTCGTCTTGATTCTCCTCTGTGACAGTGTCATTCAAAGATGGAGCCTCTGAAGGCAAAACCGGGTCAACTGCCGTATCAACCGTTTGACTTTCGTCAGGCATGGATCCAGATGGTTCATCTTCAATGACAGATGCTTCGGCTGACCATCTCGGTGGCTCAGCCAGATTCTCAACTAGTGAGGGACTTGGCAGGAGTCTTTGATATCGAAGAGGGAGATTTTCTCGTAAAATCGGGCGATCTTCCAGAACTCTTTTTGCCTCGTTTAAGAAGGGACAATGGTGGACGGCGTGATCGCCTTCACACAGTCTGCAGGGAAATTTAGCTTTCCCGCTCTGTCCTGGAGCTTCACTCCCACTAGTTGACGGTGAGCAGTCGACATGGTTATCAGAGGTCGATGCTCCCGAATTGTGCAGACGGGGGGACCAGTCTCTTAGTATCCATGGGATACAGGGACAATCTCTATGGAAGTGGTCTCCCCTGCATATGATGCATGGCGATTTAGGCCTTACAAGTGCGGTGTGGATTTTTGTCAGATGACAGTTGTTTGCCCCCAGTCGCCTTAGGCTCCTTCTTCTTCTTTTCTTTCTTCTTCTTCTCCTTCTTCTCCTTAGGAACCCGATTTTTTGATCGACCAGTTCCGTCAAGCGAAGAGGAAGGAGGGGAGGAAGATGAAGTGGAAGGCTGGGAGGCAACTCTTTTCTGATCTAACTGTTGACTAGACTGTTCAGGAACGGTGGAATTCTGAACGACATTGGTTGAAAAGAGCCAAACTAGTAGGCCAATTGTCAGTCCTGGAAGCGACAATGTGGCCATGTGGGGTGCACCAACATCTCCCCAAGAGGAGAAGGGACTAGGATTTCCACCCAAGGGAATTCCTTGGTTGGTGTGCTCCATCTTTTCAACCTAAAGATCAACGCAGGATTAAAGGGTGATTGTTCTGTTTAAAATAAATTGCTAACGACGCTTTTAGACACAACTTGCTTTTTCAGTTTTAAAGAGTCGAGAAAAAGCTAAAGATGACTCTAGTCTCCTTCGATGTTTTAACGAGCCCGAAGTGACAAATGCTCGGATGGACTTTTTCTATTATAGAGTCTGAAAAAGGCCAAAAGAAACTGCTATGGAGATCTAGGCAGAGGGTGTGCCAAATTTTTCGCAAAACCACAGAATACTTTTTACGGTACGGGTGGTCGATCTTCGTGAATGCTGTGTTCACTGCATTACGATTAGTAGGGTGGCCGACACAGCTTCCTATGGATAAAAGATATATGCCTATAGGGGTCTCCCAATATATACGCGATGGTACGTGGGAGCACAAATCCGTATTAGCGCCACCGACTCTCAGGAGGAATCACCCACCTTCTTCGAGATCGACAGTCACTATGTTTAACGACGCCAGAACACGTCTCTAGCCTAGACCTCTATGTTGTGTGTTATTTTACAAAGCATTGTTAGGTTCATTCAGCTTATTTTAGGTTGATCTTTTTAAAGTTTGCCTTTCAAGGTTCACCACGAGATGTATGATACAAATTCCTAAATGTAGTCTAAGATGATAAGCAAGCTTTACAATCTTTCAACTTTGAAAATACTAGCTACTAAGGGAAAAGAGAGCGACTATCTTTTCTCAAAGAGCAATCGGCACACTCTAATTCACTTTCCCTAAATCCAACATGCAAACTTATCAAATGCAAAATGCACAATGCAGGTGTTTTTTTTCACTTTCTTAGTATAAATGCCTACAAAGAAAGCTTTTTGCACAACTTTGAATTTGCTTTTACAATGATCAAAATAAACAAGTTCTCTTTCTTCGAAATCAACAAGGGTAGAAGAGATTACAATCACTTTGCGATTTTCGAAATAAAGACTCGTTTTTGATACTTTGAAAAGAACAAACTCAAACCAATAAGCAAAAGTAAAACTATGATCAATCTGAACAAACAGCCAATGAACTCTCTTCTAAGATCAATCTCAATCAGATCTGAATCAAAGGCTACAGAAAGACTACTTTACTCATGCAAAGGAAGACTGTAAATGATGCCACAAACACATAAAAACATTCACAATCTTTTTGTACAAAAATGGGGTGGAATTCAGGCAAAGAAAAGGGTTATCAGGCTAGTACGTATGCTGGTTAAAGGCTGCAAAAACAGAGATCAAAACAGGGCAACAAAGGACAAAGAACCCCAGCTGCTCAATGCCACACTGGTTCAGCGCAGGTCCAACACTGTCAGTTTGACATTCAGCGCAGGTAGCCCCTTCAGGACCTGCGTTGAAATGCATACTGCCTTCACAGTGCCTGCGTTGAAGAGAGAAACTCTCGTTTCTCTTGGTTTCCGGGTCACAAAATGCTCAAAAATCAACTGTTTCAGGCCAAATCAGAAACACAAGCAAGGTATAAACAGAGGGATGCTTTGATAGGGTACTAAAGACTATCACAAGGATCAATCAAATCATTTGTGGATCTAGTTTAGATCATAGACAAGTCCAACATACTGGATCAAAGCAGCAACTTTTACTTTGCATCCGAGAAAGATGCAGTTTAAGAATTGCTGTCAAGTCTATGAAGTAAACAAATGACGGAAACACAAATGAAATGAATAAACAAGTTCTTCCCCAGCGGAGTCGCCAATTTTTTGTGGGGAAAAATGCCTATTTAGGACGATCCTATCCACCTAAGGTGTGACAGCGCCTTAGCAACAAACGAATACAGCTATTATGATTCCTTCCTTTATGAAATGTGAAAGAGGGGAGATTGGCAGACTTACCGTTGTCTTCCGGTTGTCCCTCGATCTAGATCCTCTTCTCTTTGTGTGTCCACAGCTACTTGCCTCCTCGCTTGATCAAGAGAACAGCTACTTGAATCCCACGAGATCACAAGAGAACAACTATCTGTGACAAGAGAACAGCTACTTGCGACAAGAGAAGAACACAATACAAAGGCACATATACATATTCATAAATGATTCAGGATTAGAAGTAAATCAAATACACTAATGCAATCATACAAAATACACCAGCATATAGGAAAGAATCAAGATAGCTTTATTGAAATTAACAGGGTTCAGGAAGAGATACAACCCATAGGGCTCCAACCCAGCATCTTCTTCCCAGCATAATGGAATTCCTTCTTCAATTCCCTTCAAAGCATAACACACCCAATGTTTCTAGCCACAAACCAACAGCAATTCTTTGCAAATACCAAATTACAGCCTCCCTGATCTCATAGAGGAGAGATCTATATATAGGGATATTGGAGAGAGGATGAGTCAGCTTGAGGGTGGTATAAAGCTGACTAGTGTCCTCTCCCACTTCAGTTCTTGAGTCCACTTGGAGGTTCTTGCTTCCACTTGGAGTTTTGGAACCTCTTACTAATCACCAGTCAAATTCCCTGATCCAAGTGTCATTTTGGAAGCTTCCTGGGCATTGACACCTTGAGGAATGACTCTGCCACTTGTCCAAACTCGCTCAGCGCAGGTAGCCTTCTTTGCAGTTGACATTCAACGCAGGTAGACAGTGGAGCAGTGGACATTCAGTGCAGATGCTCAGTGGAGCAGTTGACATGATCCAAAATTGCCTTGTTTTTGAGTGTTTTCAGGTGGAGAACTCTTTTAAGTGCTATGGTTTGCTGGCCTTGTTCCTCTAGAGGTAGGAAAAACATGTTTAGGGACTTTGGATCCCTTGATTATTGACATTTCATTCTCAGTGATGCAAGGCACAAAAATGTCTATAACAGTTTTTGATTTGAGAATGGCTGAGAATGTCCTTGTGGATTCTGTCTCTTTGGAATCTCTATTGGCGCTTGTTGATTGTTCATATCTTGTCTCTCATGTCGTCCAGCTCCAGGAGACGACTCTAAAGCTCTTGGTATGGTAGTACCCTGCTGTTTACGGCTCTGGAAAACAGTGGCTCAGGGGTGTTCATGACTGTCTGTTCTCCACGCAAATTCGTCAGTGGCAGTAACTTGAGGACGCGGATACTTGAGCAACTTTTCGCCGTCTGTTGTGAGAAACTGCTTGAGCAATTGTTGGCCGTCTGTTGTGAGGAACTTGATGAGCTCAGGAGGAATGAGACTCGTGATAGCGTCCAGAACTGGGTTGTCGGGCATCTTTATCCCATTGGAGTAGAGCTTCACAATGTCTTCAAAGGAATCGAATTCGTTGGGTGTTGGATCCAACAGAGATTGGAGCTCTGGAGCTCGGGTGTGAAGCGCTCCAATTACCTTCTCAGCAGGTACCATTGATGATGGATACCTGCTGTCCCGTAACAGATTTTCAGCAGACTTATTTGACGTGATCAAGGCTTGCTGAGGCGTACTTTTCACATTCAACTTGTAGAGTCCTCCTATGCGAATACCTGTAGCAATGGGCTTCATCTGATCCAACAAATCTTTAATAATGCAATAAGATTTAAAAAATTCTACCTTGAGGTCCTGATCTGTAATCTTGGACAAAGAAATCAGGTTATTCTTAATGCCAGGTACATACCACACATCAGATATATTCCTGATCTTACCATCAGGCAGAGTAACAAGGACATCTCCATGTCCCTTGATCTCGTACCCACTATTCTCTCCAAGATATACTTTTACTCCAGTGTTGGATTCTTTAAAATTTCTGAACCATTGCTTTTTACCTGACATATGTGAGGAGGCTCCAGAATCCACAATCCAAATATCTGATTCATCCTCCTCAGTAGCAGTGTCACCCTTGGCCATAAATAGTTTAACATCCAAATTCTGATCTGGGTCTGTATCTGAGTCTGCATCTACCAAATGACTTGCATGCCTTTTCTGATTGTACCTCTCTTGATTTGCCTTCTTCTTGCGACAAAATTTTGCAATATGGCCTATCTTACCAAAATAAAAACATTCAGGAGCAGATTCATTTCTATACGAGGTCATACCTTGTGGTGTCATTTTTGATGTGTTGCCCCTCCTCTGATCAACCATCGCTCTCCCTTTTGGCTTGAACTTTGTTATCAATGCAAGATCTGGATCTTGAGACTTGAGAGACGACCTCCTTTCCTCTTCATGTAGCAAAATTCCAGTAAGTTCTTCAAAACTTGGAGGCTTTTCCCTTGCATTCAATCCAGTTATAAACATCTGATAGTCATCTGTCGTACCGTTCATGGTGATTGTCACCAGATCATCATTTTCCATGGTTTGACCAATATCAGATAGTTTATCTTTAACTTCCTTTATCTGAGATAAGAATGATGAAACAAACTCATTCTCCTCCATCTTGATTGAGAGGATCTTCTTCCTGAGGAACAAGGTTTGGCTGGTGTTCTTGATTTCATACATGTCTTTGAGAGTTGTCCAAATCTCATTCGTTGTCTTGCAATACCGAATATGAGGTATGATGCAATATTTAACTAACAATTTTAGTAGGACCTTTGCCTTCAGCTCCCTTTTCTCCCATTCTTGAGTTGTTGCATTCGTTCCACCATTTGCAACAGTTGGCTTACCTTCATCACCGATGATAATGTTGTAGGTATTCTAACCTTCAAGCAAAGTCTGAAGCTTAAATTTCCAATTTATGTAATTGGAACCATCCAATTTGCTGCTTTCATTTAAATAATCTGCCATCTGAGAATTCATCTTTGAAAAAAAACAGGTTACCCGACAACTTAAAAAAAAACGAATAACTCTCGCAACAACAGATGGAGTTTACTACACTTCTCTAGATCCCCTAACATGAACAATTGCGTCAATTAGAAAAAAACCTTTCACCTTTACCATTCAGCGTGTTGAGCGTGTTCAAATCACATCTCTGTTATCCTTCTCGTGACAGCAACCATTCCAGCTTACTGGATTGCATATCTGAAATTCTTCAACAACGCTAACAATTTCTCCCGATAATTACCCTTCATGGTTCCGCAGATGACTAAAGCTATTGGTTTTACTCTCCTCGGAGGTCTGTCGCACCAACAAGCTTCACTGTCTCTCAGTTGGGCTCCAGAAATATTTCCTCGGCCCTCTGTGGTCGTAGATTTCTGCCTCATCAAGAGAGCAGCGCGACTCATATACAATTTCTCCGCAGGCTGCTACTCCATAGAATTTCACGCAATTTGTCTTCAACACACCAAGACTTGGGTCAACATCTCTCACAGCCAGTCGCTCCAACAATCACACACTCCTCCTCAAAGCCTCCTCTCAACCAGGCTCTGATGTTAGTGCAGGCATGATCTACACATAGCCGCCTCTCCACAACATAATCTCCTATACACGACTTCTCATAGCACACGAACACCTCCAACAGTTTCTCCCTTTGCACACGTATACCTCCAATAGGCTCTCAAAAACAAGAGGCCCTGCCTCTCCTTCACAAGAACTCTGTAAGCGACAGCTCTCTGCCTCCTCAGCATGCAGATCTACTTCGGTCTTTTGCCCCTATGGATTTCAAATTATAAATTTCCCATCGTGTCTTAAATTCCAGCGGATTACAACTTTCATAGTTCCACACGCTTTGTTGCAACGACAAACTTCACAAGCCGCACTCGAAGAGTTTTTCAGATAAAGAATCTTCCACTGCAACAAATCGTGCAGTTATTAAAACACCAATAGAAGGGGCCGAGATGCAAATTCACCGATCTGGCAGGGTTTTAGCCTTGGCCCTTAACCACAGTCTTGCAAAGATATTTGCGGCTGTACAATTGAAATCTGGGACTCTACAGTGGGATGGGTGCGTTTAGCCCTCCAATCCAACCAACGATTTCACCTCAATCTGTTCTCCAGTTGGCAGCAGGCTTCTCACGCTGTAGACTCCCTTTCAGCAACAGACTCCCTTAGCTCAATGCGCCTGGCTCTTCTCCAAATCATGCAGCAACACACAGATCTGCCTCCCCAGGTACTTCACGCAAACCACCACTTATGCATACAGGCACATTATTAGCCCTGAAGCTCTGATACCATGATAAGAAATGCAGAAGACAAAAGTTTGGATCAAACACACGGGAGCCCACTGGTGCAGATCACCAGGAGCTCCCTCCAGCAAATGCATTCGCTTCATATTATTCATTAATCATCAGAAATTAAATAGATACATAGGCATAAAACAGATTCCTAATTAATAGGAACTGAATGTCAAATAAGGAGCAAATCATAACTACTAACCTATTCTCCATTAATTTCTAATGGAACTCACATTATAAACGAAGTTAGCTTCTTCTCACAATTCATGATAGACGGCTAAAAGAAAAATTACGAGGAAGAAGTTTCCCTGAATGGGCGAGGATGAATGCAACCACCGAACGCTGAAGAAGGGCCACCTGGTACTGCCCAACACTAGTCAGCAACACCAGAGTACCAGTGGCGAATGGGAAAATGAGCGAAGTGAACAAGAAAATTTGACATAGGGTTTAATCATGTACGAAATATATCGTTGATGCGGGGAGTTGTCCATCACACCGTATGTGTACACTGAAGATTTGTGCACCAAAACTCATAAAGTAACGGGCAAGCCCAACATTGGGAAGAGGAAAACCCATTGGCGTCATAACCCAATTCGAATTAAATTCCGCACCAAGCTTAGATCTAAGCTAAAACATTAGGTGGAGCTCACCCCACCAAAGATTAATCCTCCATGATCAACATTTCTCTATATTCAATTACATCAATAATGCAAGGGTAAAATCATAAAACCATCATGGGACACAAATTACAATCAGGTCGAAAGGGGACCTTGACATTTCCTCTGGAATTCACATTTTGAAGAATAACCGGAGATACACTAATAACATAATCAATGCATGAGCTCCACTGCGCTTACTACATTGCACATCACTACAATCTCTCATCATTACTAAGCAATGCATAACCATCTCCAAGAATAGGATTTAATAGCCCTAGTAATGAGCTCCACTGCCCTTACTGCATTGCACATCGCTATAATCTCTCACCACTACTAAGCAATGCATAACCATCTTCAAGAATAGGATTTAATAGCCATAATAGTGAGTGACAACCTCACAGCTATCACTTCTATTAATCATGGGAGTGAGAGGATGGACAAAGCATGGATACCCTCTGTTGTAGCCTCCACCACTTTTCCAACCATTAAGGTACCACAAAATTAATTGATTATTATTTATATTCAATTAAATAAGTGAATTATTTTTTTATTACTTACTAATAATTAATTTAATAATTATATAGATTAAATAATTAATAGTGATATTATTAATTAATAATATTATATTACTAATGATATTTTATTATATTATTATTAAAAATATTAACTAATCATTATTAATAATATTAAATTTAAATAATAATATTAACTAACAATAATGGTAGATATATATTAATATTGATAATGATAATAATAATAATTAATTAACTCATACAATAATTTTTTTAATCGATTATAATAATAATTAATAATATTGATTGTTATTATTAATAATATTAAATTTAAATAATAATATTAACTAATAATAATCCTAAATATATTAATTAATAATGATAATGATAATAATAATAATTAATTAATTGTTACAATAATTATTTTAAATTGATTATAATAATAATTAATAATATTGATTATTGAATATGATTAACAATATTTAATATAGATTTATATTTTTATTAATTATAACAATATTTTTATTAATAGTTACTTTTGCGATATTATTACTATTTTTATATATTGATACTTATAAAGCATCTTTCAACCACATTTATTAATATGATTAAGATAATAATACATCCTGTCATCCATAAATGCCCTAACCCACACTCTTCAACTATGTTCTCCTTAATTTTATATTCTTTAGGGGCTTTATATATTTCCCATAATGGAGGACTTGCATGAAGTTTGAACATGCTTGCTTGAACTTTGAACATGCTTTCAGACACTTCAGGGAAGTAATAATAATACACCTTCCTCTCATCCATAAATGCCCTAACCCACACCCTTCAACTATGTTCTCCTTGATCTTATATTCTTTAGAGAGGAGCTTCATATATTTCCTATAATGCAGGACTTGCTTGAAGTTTCAACATGCTTTCAGGCACTTCCTCGAACACTTATACAATATTTTGGACCTTCAATGGAAGCTTTTCAAGAGCTTGTTCACACTGCACTCACGATTCTATGGGCAGTAGTTACAACGAGTGCTGATTGTTTTCTATAGATAGGTTTTTTCAGGGCTACAGAAAAGGAATTGGGCCCTACCCAGCTTAAGGGGCCAAGTGGCATTTGGACTATGGGCAACACAACCACAAAATGAGACATGTAACCCAATAATTTTAAATCGAGAGATATAATTCCTGAAATTTGTAATGTGAGATAGATTTAATTAACAAATATATATCTGAGGTAGGCAATGTCATATCGTTGTAGAAACAAATGGATATGAATATGTAGCATTCCAAAAGTGAAGTAGAGATTTGAATTAGTAACCTATGGCAAAGAGTGCCTTAACACTGTACCTATTCATCGTCAATCCAAAACCCAGTGGGCCATTATTATCCAAAAGTGAAGTACAGATTTGAACCAATAACTTATGGCAAAGAGTGCCTTAACAGTACACCCATTCATCGTCAATCCAAAACCTGGTGAGCCATTATTATTATTATTATTCTTATAATAAAGTTAATTATTATTGTTATTATTATTATTAAGTTAATGTGGATTGAATTTCCACTCAATTGGTTTTATAAGGATTTACAAATATGTTTTTTTTTTTGACAATTGTGTCCTCATTTACCAATCTAATAATTGAAGGATATGTTTTTTTTTTTATCGTTAAAGGCTACACTACTTCTATTATTTACATTAAAAACTGAGAATGATTACATTCAGGTTTATACATTGCGAGAGGCCTGGGTTGGCGCTCTTGCTCATCGAGCTTCATTGAGTCCATTACCCGCGCAGGGGCCTTCTTCCAGTGATTAAGCGCCCACGCAGGGGCCAAAAAGAGACCATTCTCATTGTGCATTCTATGAAAACTGAAAGCCCATGCCATAGCAGAGGAGCTGTGAAGACTAAACCATACAAAACTTCCATTCCCACGCAGGGGCAGAAAAGAAACTTGTAGAAAAATCATCAGAGACCCACGCAGGGGACGGGACACACACTGAACATCGTAATTATCTGACCAAGCAAAAAGATTAACTCCATACATTAAGTATTGGTGGCTAAGTAAACAGCAGACGAAAAAACCTGAGTGCAAACAGAGAGCTGGAGTTGGGTTGAGCGCGTGACTAGTCATCGGAGTCTTCCTCCGAGTCTTCTGGATAGATCCAGTATTCCCCTTCTGGTGGGGGTCCCCAGTCATATTTAGCTTTGCCCTTTGCTGGTGCTGGTGGAGAAGCTGGCAGAGCAGCTCCTGGCTTAGATTGTGCCCCAGCTTTGTCCTCAGCAGCTTTGGAGCTCTCTGCAGGTTGAATTAGGGCATGGGGTATATCCATTGGTTGAATTGGAGCCTGGGATTGTTCCCCCTCGATTTCTTTCGCCTCTTCCACAAATAAAACTGAAACATAAGCTTGGATTCTTGAATTACCTTGCAGATTGTTAACAGAGAAAATCGCTGAGCCGAACGCTGGAAGTGGAGCAACTTTTGGGTTCTGTGGCTTCGCTCCCATGAATTGCTGAGCTTGGATGGGGTTGGCTTCCTCCACCCTATGACAAAGGCATCGGCAGCAACTCGACGAAGGATTGACAGGGGGACGCAAGGCACCTCTTCTTCCTGTGCCGTGTCGACTAAAAGGCCTTTGCCTTGGCGCCATAACTGCCCACTTACCAACACTTCCTGTCGCGGCTTTTTCACTGCACCAGAGAATCCGCAGGTGGCTCCTTGATCCCTCTTCGAGCCCTGAAACCCAAACCTCCACCTCCTCAGATCGAACTGACCAACATTCTCCATGTTCTGCAGATTTATGCAGCGGTGGTTCGCCTTGAAGCTGGTGCCCCATAACTTCCCTCTGCCTCTGCGATTAAGGCTCCTCGCAGACCATAAATGGCCGTCCCTTCGCTCTTTAGCTCTCACGCTCGCTGGCCAGGGCGGCGTGGAGCATTTAAGGAGCGTCTTAAACTCAAGCCCACCCATGTAAACCATGTGGCGCACTGCTTTCTCCCGACGTGGCACCCGCATCCAGGAGAGCTCTATCATTTTGGATTAGCTTGTACAGCTCCTGGGCTTGAGCATTATCTAAGATCTCTGTTGGGCTGCCAATGAGAAGAGTATAGTTGTGTTCTGCCCCGATGTTGGCAAGAAGGTCAGCGACTTTGTTGCCATCTCTTTTTGTGTGGGAAAAGGAGATTACCCTGTCACTGCGAAGGGCTAATTCAATTGCTTCGAGGCGTGCTGCTAGTCGCCAACTGTTTGTGATTCTTTTCGCATGAGAGCCATTTTGCAATCTCTTGGCCATGTTTATGAGGATTTGGGAGTCTCCTTCCACAATCAAGGGATGCAGTTGGAGAGTTTCAGCTAGTAGAAGTCCTTGCCACAGTCCTTCGATTTCTGCTGAATTGTTTGAATCCCATCCCAGTGATCCCAAAAATATCTTCAGAGGTGTGACTTCATGATTTCTAAGGATACCTCCATAACCTGCCCTTCCAGGGTTGCCCTTGGAAGCTCCATCAAAATTGAGCTTATAAGAGTGTTTTGGTGGGGCGTTCCAGGTATCTGTGCTTGAGTCACTACGGGCGTTAGCATTTATCCTCTGTTGGGGATGCGAGATGTTTAGATGCCAATTGCTGAGTATACCGATCTCATTATCCAGCGTGGGGAAATCTTCCTTTGTCCATGAGTGGAGGCTCAGAGTTTCACCTAGATTCCCACAAAGTTTTGTCCAAACCTCCTCTATCTGCGTGCTTTGATTTTTAAAGATCCTCTGATTCCTTTCTTTCCAGATACTCCATGCTATGAGGCCTGGTAAAAGATTCCATAAACCATTGAGGAGAGTACTCTTGTACGGGTTTTGTGTCCAGTGCCTGAGGGATTCAATAATATCGTTGTGTGTTCTGCATCTTCTTTGGCATCTAAAGCCCGCCTTTTCCCAAAGTTGACTTGCTAGAGAGCATGTATCCAATAGATGATGAAGTGTTTCTTCATTATGGGCACAGTTGGGGCATCGCGAAGGACCATGAAAGTTCCTTCTTCGCAGTTTATCCCATGTAAGGATTTTTTTGTGACCGACCAGCCATAAAAAGTATGAGATCTTGGGCCAGGAACCAAAGTTCCATATTTTGGTCCAGATGGGGTCTGGGTTAGTATTATTGTTGCAGAGAATTTTATAAGTTTTTGAGGTGGTGAAATCCCCTTTTGGGCGATATCCCCATCTTAGTTTGTCGGACTCCTCATTATGTCGTATTCTTCTTTTGTCCAGCTCCCTTTCTAAAACCCCTGTGTTTTGCAGATCAGTGGTGATTGCCCATTGAGTTTCAAGATTCCATTTCCTGAATCCATTGTCCATTGCTGGTCCCCAGTAGTAGTGTATCTTTTCCTGTTGCTGTTCCTATTTGACGTGTTCCATGGGTATGTGGAGGGTGTGATAGAGCTTTGGCATCTGATTCCATGCATCGGTCTAGAACCTTGTTGTTTGCCCATTTCTTACTTCCCAAAAGCTGTGTTGTTGTATTAAGTGATAGTGCTGTTTGGCCGCATTCCAAACAAGCGATCCATTTTCCCATGGGATGAAACGGATGAGCTCCTCCTGGGGTCTATTGTTTGCATACTTAGCTGTCCAGAGCTTGGCCCATGGCTTTTCCGGGTTCGTGATCCATTGCCACCAGATTTTAGCACACATGATTGCATTACTATGCTCCGGATCTCGTAACCCAATACCTACTTTTTCTTTCGGTTGGCAAACGGTTGGCCATTTGACTAGGGCCCATTTCTTATTGGTAGCTGTTCCTCCCCATAGAAAGTTGCGTTGAAGCTGTCTTATTCTCTTCAAGGCCCATTTGGGCGCTGCAAGTATAGAAAATAGATATAGCGGCATGGCTTGAAGCACGGATTTAAGAAGCACCACTCTGCTGGCTAGATTGAGAGATCTATACGTCCATGAGCTGAGACGGGATTCCAACTACTCTATGAGAGAGCGCCAGGCAGAGTGCTTGAGAGCAGAGGCTGTAAGGGGGGCTCCAAGGTACTTTGAGGGGAGGGAGGCACTCGGGATTCCAAGAATGCGAACAATGGCAGATTTTACAGGGGGAGGAGTATGGAAGAAGAAGATCTGTGATTTGGAATAGTTTACATCTGTGCCTGAAGCTTCAACAAAGTCAGAAAGTAAGGATTTGAGGCGGGCAGCTTCCTGGGCTGAGGGGTAGCCAAAAAGCATCGTGTCGTCTACAAATTTCTGATGTGAAGTGGCTGGGGTGCTGTGGACAGAGATACCTTTGAGCTGGTGGGTTTGGAGAGCTTTCTTGATGTGACGACCTAGACCTTCTGCCATGAGTACAAAAAGGAAGGGGGAGAGAGGGTCCCCTTGCCTAATTCCTCTTGAGGGTTTGAATGGCTTGGAAGGGAATCCATTTACAAGGATGGAGAATTGAGATGAGTTTATTAGACTCATAACCCATCGAATCCACATTGCATTAAAACCAAAAGCTTTTAACATTTGCTGTATAAAGGTCCAGCTGAGTTTATCGAAGGTTTTTGAAAGATCGAGTTTGAGAAGCATACCTGCCTTTTTGGATTGATTGAGGGAGTGAATGATTTCATGCGTTAGGAATATGCCATCCATAATTTGTCTGCCCTCCACATAGCCGGATTGTTCCTGGGAGATGAGCATCAGTAGCAGAGGCTTCAGCCGGTTAGCGACGACTTTGGAGACCACTTTTTATATAACATTACATAGCGCAATCGGTCTATATTTATCAGGCGTGATGGCTTCCTTCTCCTTGGGGATCAAGGCTATAAACGTTGTGTTGAGAGCTGGTAACATCCAATGAAGGGCTCTCGACTCGTCCACCATTTGCCATACTTCTTGTTTAATCAGCTCCCAAAATGTGTGAAAGAATGTAGACGTGAAACCGTCAGGCCCCGGTGCTTTTCCCTCTTTGAGCTGGAACATAGCTTCATCGACCTCCTGAGGCGTTACTGGACGGAGAAGGAGTTCATTGTGTTCTTCCATAACAATTCTGAGGATATTGCTAGTGATTTTTTCGATTGCGAATCTCCTGTCTCCTTCGGGCTCCTGTAGGATTTGATGGAAGTGATTGCGTAGCTCGACTTCGATCTCTTCATGCTTTTCGAGCTTCTCTCCTCCTTGCTTCTGGATGAAAGGGATATTATTGTGCATCCTTCTCTGTATTGTGGTGCTATGGAAGAATTTCGTGTTGCGTTCTCCTTCCTTTAGCCATTTTATTCGAGATTTTTGCTTCCAATACAGCTCCTCCTGCTTCTGCCTTTCCTGGATTTGACTGTGGAGGCGTCTTTCCTGATCTAAGGTTCCTTCCGTATGCCCTTTGTGATTATTTTCTGATGAAGGTTTGCTAGCTCCATGTTGAGGGATTGCTGGGCTTTGAATATGTCCCCAAAGGTTTCTCTGTTCCACCTCTTTAGGTGGTCTTTAAGGTATCTGAGTTTCTGCTGAAATTGATACATCCTGGATCCTTCTGGGGGAGCGAAGGAGGTCCAAATGGATTTGACTAAATCTTTGAATTCAGGGTGTGTAAGCCAAAAGATTTCAAAGCGAAAGGGTCTTCGCATTTGATCCCCTGGCCGTTGCCATTGAAGGGCTATTGGCCAATGGTCTGAGCCCATATGCTGAAGAATGGCTGCATTGAGGTCTCCTCCTAGGTGGATCGCGTTGTCCGAGATGAGGATGCGATCGAGTTTAGAGGTGATGTGATGCTTTCCCGCTCTGCGGTTGCTCCAGGTGAACGTTCCGTTGCAGAATGGCAAATCTATGAGGGAGGCCTTTTGTATGAAGTTCTTGAAGTGGTTGGTGTCTTGCTCCAGCTTATTTCGCCCTCCTTTCTTTTCCTCTAGCTTCGTAATCATGTTGAAGTCGCCCCCTATAATCCATAGAGGGAACCTTCTGTTATTATTCAGAGCCTCAAGAGTGTTGAGAAGAGCTATTTTACTCCCAGTGTCCTGTGGGAAGTAAACATTTGAGAGGTTGCCATGAACATTCGTTCCCTGAATATGGAAAGTTTCCTGTATTAAATGATGGGAGGCATTGTAATCTGAGAGTTCTATTGCTTGTTCATTCCATGCGATGGCTAAACCCCCGGATGCTCCAGAAGCATCAACTACTATTGAGCGGCATCCTGGCCAAGCCTTCTTGAGAATATTATCTATGGTATTGCTGTTGCATTTAGTTTCCTGGAGGAAGAAGATGTATGGCTTCTCCATTCTAAACATGTTTTTTAGCATTCTACGTTTCTCTAGGCTGTTGAGCCCTCTTAAATTCCAAGAGACTAACTTCATTGATCACTATTAACAGTGGGTTTGTAATACTTTGTCAGTTTCGCATACCTTCCAGAGTCTAGCAAGAGCCGCCCGATCTCTATGGTTCTCTGCAAATCGGTTTTTCTTCCTCGCTTCTTAGATTATTTTGGTGGTTGGCTTCCATCCCATAGACTTCCAGGTTGGATTCCTAATTGTTGCTGTTGAAAAGATCTTGAAATGACGACCTCCAGAGTGTTGAGTTGGGATTCAGAGATGTTGTCATAAGCGTTTGTTTTGCATGCTAACTCCAGCTCTTGAATATTCAGGCCTTGCAAGTCGATGCTCTCGGGTTCTTCCTCCATCGGTTTTACTTGATTACCTTCTTCCTCGTAAGGATGTGTGCTGGATGGCGGGTTCTTCATGTTTCCCTTTTCCCTTTCCTGATCCTTTTCAGCCAAAACTTTCGTAGCTCCCCCAGGAGGATCTGGGGAGGTAGCCGGGGTCCTGCGGGTGGGGGAGGATGGCGGCGGAGGAGGGGGTGCAGAGGAAGACGGTTGGGAAGGGCGGATCTCCGATCTCATGGGCTCATTCTCTGAAGAGTTTGCTAAGATTTCAAAGCTATTCTTAGATGCTTGACCTTTGGTGTTATTCTGCTGTGTCTTTTGCCCGTTGGTGTTTTTCCTGTGTGCACACCTTCTGCTAGGTGCTTTGATGAACCCGTCTTGATTGGATGTGGCTGAGGGGTTCTGAGACGCATCTGTGGCATTCAGGGGACAATCCCTAAATAAGTTCCCAAGTGCATGGCATCTTCTACATCGGAAGGGCACATGCTCATAGTCCAAGGGCTGGATCCATTCTTCATCCCAATGGGCGAGCGTTATCGATTCTGGTAATGCTTCATTCAGCCTTATGAAAACACATATGCGGGCGTATGAGATGAATCTGCGTGTTTTGGTTTCTTCAGCCATTCTGATATATTCTCCCACGCCATTTCCAATCTTCCTGAGAGTATCTTCGTCCCAGTATTCATCGGGAAGCCCATACAGTTGAATCCATACTGGTGCCCAGGTTAGGTCCTCCTTGTCCGGGTTAAACCTGGGTATCCAATCTCGCATGTACAGACCCGCTGCATTGAAGAAGTGAGGGCCTGTTCCCAATACTCTGAGTTTGTCTTCAACACAATAGAAGATAACTGTGAAGAAACCCTTCGGTCCTAATTGCAGCAGGACATCCCCTTTTGGTTTCCATTTGGCGGCGATCCATCCATATAGGGCTCTTTCCGTAGGCCAGAAGCCTATGAAATTACCTATGATGGCGTGTTCTTTCATAAACTTGATTCTGGCATTTATCAGGTGTCCTTGAAGTTCGATTCTTGGTCTTTCAGCAGCTACTGGTTTGCAGGTGGCTGAAGTGACCTTTGGTGCCTCCTCCTTGTTTTTTTTCCCCTTGTCCTGTGGTCCGTTGTCTTGGCCTTGAGGATCTTCTGACTTTTTATTCTCTTGTTGTGGCGAATCTCCTCTGTTCAAGATCTCCCTATTGATCGAGCCAAAGAGGAAATCATTGTCCTGCTCATGCTGCATTGGGGACGGCCCTGACGCCCCCCCCTGCGTTGTCTCCATGGCGCCTGACTAGCGCGGTTCTGGTGCTCTTTTCGCTCAGAGCTTCGATTTGGTATGGGTACAGGTCCTTCGATCAGCCGTCTGTGCCGTCACGGGTTGCAGAGTAACCCTAATCGCTTCTTGCAGAGCCAGCCCTCCCAACTCTATTATCGAGCCATTATATAATTGAAGGATATGTTAAGTGTGAAGCCAAATTCATTTGAATCACATACAAGATTCTATATCCTTCTTCTGCCTTTATAAATTTGTAATTTCGCTGGCCAAGGAAAGCAAGCCCAGGCTCAAGCCTGTTATGTAATGCAAAGTGATTTCTATTCTCCAATGATTGTTTTATCCATTCCGTTGTTTTTGATTGAGTAATCATGTTGTTTCTCCATTTGTCTGTCTCTCTGAAATTATTCTCTGCTTTTGCCATCTAAGTCTCTGAGTATGAATCCATTGTGTGTTATGTATGCTCTCGTCTAACAACTGGTATCGAAGCTAGGGCTGAATATCCACTGTGCAAGCTGCTTAGTGCCATCGCCTTACTCTGGCAGTGTTTGTTAAAATGTCGGTTGTTACCCCTAGAGTTGTTGAAGGATCTGTCCAGGAAATAGGTGAGGAACGTTGGAACTAAAAGATAGTTTCTACAAGAAAAACAAGGTCGTGGATCTATGTTGAAATGTGTTGTAGGTGTTTGAAATGTGGAGATCTATACGTGTTGCTGGAGTTTGAAGAGTAGAGATCCGTGGAGTTTGGAGTTGAAACATGGTATTCGTATGTTTTTTTTACGTCAAGCTTGCACGTATACGTCAAGTTTTTTTCTCTCAAACCAACATATGTATGTGTGAAATGTGAAAAGGTTAAAACATTATATGTGTTTTTATATTTATTATGAAACATATATAATTATATGTTGGAATTTTGAAAATTATATTTTAAAAGGAGCAGGAATTTTGAAAAGGGTATTTTAAAAGGAGGAAGGTCATTATCACTAAATTTTAAAGAGTAGTAATTAAAGTTTTATTTTTAAGTGGAGTTTTTTTGTTTTGGGGCGTGAATTTGATTTGAAAATGGAGACAATAGTTACAGATATGGAGAAGTTGAGCGAGGCTACTTTTGCCCTATGGAAATCATAGATGGAGGATATATTGATTTTAAAGGATCGATATTTTCCGATTGAGGGCACAACAAAGAAACCCTCATCGATGACAAGTGAAGAGTGAAATAAGCTAGATAGAAAGGCGATTACAACAGTCTGCCAATATTTATCAAAGAATGTGTATTTCAATGTGTCTAGAGAAAAGAAGGTTGAAGGATTATGGAAGAAGCTCCATGATCTATATGAGAAGAACACGACATCAAACAAAGTGTTCTTAATGAAGAAGCTTTATAATCTCAAAATGAAGGAGGGTGCTTCAGTCGCTGAGCATATGAATGCATTTAATATTATTACTAATTAAATTGCCTCTATTAAAACTATTTTAGATGATGAAATTAGAGCCATATTGCTGATGTGTTCTATGCCAGACAGTTGGGAAAATTTAATTGTAGCTATGAGCACCTTAGCAACTACAGGGGCCCTGAAGTTTGATGATGTCAGCAGTAGTTTAATGAATGAGGAGCTGCGATGCAAGTCAAATGTGGAAAACCAGGGAGGAGAAGGTCTAGCTCTAGCTGATCGTGGTAGGATAATGGATTGAGGTTGGCAAGGGTGATCAAGATCGAGAGGCAGGATCATCTACTTTCATTGTGGAAAACCCGGTCACATGAAGAAAAATGTCGATTCTGGAAGAAAGGCCAAAAGGATCAGAGACTATCTAGTATAAATCACAAGTCATCCAGCACGAATGAAGGTGAGACTACTGTTGTAACCATAGATGGTGATGTGTTGTTTACTGTTTCAGTAGAGGATGCATGTGTATATACATCTAGCAGTAGCTTTGATTGGATCCTTGACTCTGGGGCATCTCACCATGTAACGCCATTCAAAGATAGTTTTGTTTCATATAATCCTGGTGATTATGGTAGAGTGCATTTGGGGAATAATCATTTTTGCAGTACTGTTGGAGTGGGAAATGTCCAGATCAAGATGAAAGATGGATAAGATATATTGTTGAAACACGTCAAGCATGTACTGGAAATACGCATGAGTTTAATCTCTATGGGACGACTGGATGATGAAGGTTATTCGACAAGCTTCTGAAGAGGAGGCTAGAAATTTAGCAAAGGTGCATTGGTCGTGGCCAAAGGACCTAAGACAGGAACATTATACACATTGAAGACATTGATAGGAAGATCAAATTTTGCTGTTGTCACAAAAGAAGGAAATTCAGTAGATTTGTGGCATAAACGTTTGGGTCACATGAGCGATAAGGGCTTAAAAATCCTTGTTGATAAAATTTTATTGTCAGGTTTGAAATCCTATAATCTTGATCTTTGTGAGCATTGTATATATGGTAGATAAAGAAGGGTTTCATTCCTTAGAGGTGGCCATGACAGAAAGAAAAATGTGTTAGAATTGGTACACTCAGATGTGTTCGGGCCTATTAACATCAAATCATTAGGAGGATCATCATATTTTGTAACATTTATAAATGATGCATCGAGGAAGGTTTGGGCATATCCTATGAAAAATAAAAGTGAAGTGTTTGGAATATTTCAAAAATTCCATGTTGCTGAAAGAGAGACTAACAAATTGCTGAAGTGTTTAAGAACAGATAATGGTGGAGAATATTGCTCAAATGCATTTAAGGAATATTGTAACAAGTTTGGCATAAAGCATGAGAAGACTATGCTTGGTACTCCTCAATAGAATGGTGTCGCAGAAAGGATGAATCGCACCATTATGGAAAAGGTGCAAAGTATGTTGTCCAATTCTAGTTTGGAGAAGAATGTTTGGGCTGAAGCATTCAGGACCGTTTGCTACCTAATAAATAGATCTCCAACTACAGGATTGGATGGCGGTATCGCTGAAGAAGTTTGTATTGGTAAGAATTTGAATTATTCTCACTTGAAAATATTTGGATGTGAAGCATTCGTACAGATTCCCAAAGAAAATAGAACTAAGCTAGATGATAAATCTAGGAAATGCATTTTTTTGGGATATGCGGATGAATATTTTGGTTATCATCTATGGGATCCAGTCAAACATTAAATTATTAAAAGTAGGGATGTTATATTCAATGAGTCAAAAATGTTCAGGAGGACTGTAGGGGAGTTGGAGGTCAAGAAGATTAATGACAGGTTTGAAGAGCAGCAAGAAAACATACCACCAATACAAGAAAATGAACAGAAAATTCAAGAGCATGAAGAACAACTAGTTGAAAATGATGAACAACAAGAAGAATGAATCCTGCAAGAACCTTTACAGGAGATTCAACCTAATAATGCACCACCACAGTCGGTTCGCAGATCTTCTAGGCCTCATAAGCCTTCACAAAGGTATCCTCCTTCAAACTATATTCTGTTGATTGATGAAGGTGAGCCTAATTGTTTTCAAGAAGCTTGTAAATTTGAGCACAGTAAAGAATGAAAGAAAGCAATGATAGAAGAAATGAACTCTTTACAGGAAAATAAAACTTGGGAGTTGGTAAACCTCCCAAAAGGTAGAAAGGCTCTACAAAACAAATGGGTGTACAGGATTAAGCATGAAGGTGACGAAAAGAAGGAGAGGTATAAAGCAAGTCTAGTGGTGAAAGGTTTTTCCCAAAAAGAAGGTATTGAATTCACTAAAATTTTCTCACTTGTTGTTAAAATGTCGTCCATTACAATCATGCTACTTTAGGCCTAGAATGTGAACAACTAGATGTAAGAACTACATTCCTTCATGGTGAATTGGAGGAAGAAATTTATATGGAGCAACGAGAAGGCTTCATAGAAAAATACAAAGAAGGCCTTTTTTGTAGGTTGAAGAATAGTCTCTATAGGTTGAAACAGGAACCTAGACAATGGTACAAGAAATTTAATTCATTCATTTTGGAACATAGTTTTCAAAGGTTGGAAGCTGACCATTGTGTTTATATCAAGAGGTATGATCAAGGAAAGCATATCATATTATTGTTATATGTGGATGACATGTTGATTGTTGGGCATGATAAGAATAAGATCAATAGGTTAAAGAAAGATTTTGGTAGTAAATTTACAATGAAGGATTTGGGACTAGCACAACAGATATTGGGCATGCGGATTATGCGTGACAGGAAAGAAAAAAGGTTATGGTTGTCTGAAGAAAAATATATCAAGAATGTGCTTAACATGTTTAATATGAAGGATGCCAAGCCAATTGGTACACCCCTTGCATCCCACTTCAAGCTGAGTACTAAATTATGTCCTAGTAATGACAAAGAGAAACAAGAAATGAGCAAGATTCCTTATGCTTCAACAGTTGGCAATTTCATGTATTCCATGGTATGCACATGACCAGACATTGCATATTCAGAAGGAGTAGTGAGTAGGTTCCTTGCCAATCCAGGAAAACAACATTGGAAAATAATTAAATGGATTTTGAGGTATCTTAAGGGTACTAGTCATTATTGTTTATGTTTTGGCCATGATGAGATTGTGCTTGAAGGATTTACAGATGCAGATATGGCTGGAGATATGAATACCAAAAAATACACTGTAGGTTATTTGTATACATTTGTAGGTGCAGCAGTATCTTGGGTGTCAAGGCTAAAAAGAATAGTAGTCCTCTCTACAATAGAAGAAAAGTACATAGCTGCAACAGAAGCTTGTAAAGAGATGTTGTGGATGTAGTGATTCCTAGGACAGATAGGAATAAAGCAGGAAAAGTATGTGTTATATTGTGATAGTTAGAGTGCCATTCACATGGCGAAAAAACCTAGCATTTCATTCAAATACCAAGCACATTTACTTAAGGTACCATTGGATCCGGCATGTGTTAGAGGAAGAAAAATTATCCTTGGAAAAGATCCATAAAAATAGGAACCCTCCTGATATGCTCACTAAGATTCTACCATGAAATAACATGAGTTATGTAGAGGCATGGTAGGACTTGGTGTGACTTGATGACTCTTATTTAGCTTCAAGTGGGAGAATGTTAAGTGTGAAGGTAAATTCATCTGTATCACATACAGGATTCTATATCCTTCTTCTACCTCTATAAATTTGTAATTTCTCTGGCCAAGGAAAGAAAGCCCAGGCTCAAGCCTGTTATGTGATGCAAAGTGATTTCTATTCTCCAGTGATTGTTTTATCCATTCTGTTGTTTTTGATTGAGTAATCTTGTTGTTTCTCCATTTGTCCATCTCTCTGAAATTATTCTCTGCTTTTGTTGTCTAAGTCTCTGAGTATGAATCCAATGTGTCTTATGTATGCTCTGGTCTAATAGTTTTTGGGATGTTGAGTTCATTCTAGAAATATAGCAATGGATAAAGTTAAAAGTATTTTCATTTTGAATCACAATTTCATTTCCTTCCTATGTGTCCATTGTGTGGCTTGATTGTATGTTTTTTGTATGTTGAGTTCATTCTATAAGGGGATGGGTGAGATTTCTTTGCATTTGAAATGGTTTTAATTTAATTTTATCTTCTTATGTAGAAGAACATTGTTGAGAGAATGATTGGATATTCCATATTATGCTACCTTCTTTAGGTACATCTCTTGCATAGGAATTTTTTACCATTGTTCAAGTCAATATGAAGTTTACACCCGGTGATGCTTTTGATTTCTTTGTGTAGAAGGATAAAATATGGAAAATTAGAAAAAGGAAACCTACAAACATTCATAAATTATGGGTATGGTCCATTTAGGATTTTAAATTTTGGATCATTACAAGTTATTTTTCTTCCTTTCCCATGCTTCTTATCTTGTTGCTTCCCTATGTTCTCAAGCAAGTTGGTGGTTGCTAGCAATAAACCAACAATGTTGAAATTAAACAGGGTATGGCCTTTTAGATGAAATACATATTTCTACTACTTTTTAGCCTATCTATGTATTGCCATTTCAGGGAGTGGACAGTTTTTAAGAAAACAATTTTTGAACTCTACAAAAAATATTAATGTTTGTGTGATACTAATTAATATGCTTCAAATAGATAATTCTTATATAGTAACATATATGGATATAAAAGAAGAAATTTTTTGAAAATGTTTCAAGTGATATTCAGTTGAACATAAGGGTGGGACTTTACATGCATGTGACGTGAGTAGGTGGACTCTACAATTCGAAAAATATTGAACCCTTAATTGCATGGAAGTGGGTATGAATGATGATACAAAACCACAAGGATTTTTCAAAATTCACGATCTCGATACGAGGAAACAACATGAAAACAACCACATATACATTATTGAAAACAATTCATGAATCAAAAACATACAAAGTTTAGATATCGAAATATATTTTGCTCCAAATTGTTATCAACACTGAAATGTAGGTTTCTATAAAAGTTCATATTTGTGTGTTTTAGGATGATCTGGGGAGTGGATAGGTTATAGAGAAGAAGCTAGGGCTTCAGGATCTAGTATTTTTAGGATTGTAGAGTTGTCAACAACCTGATAACATTCCAATTTGATCACAAAATCATGAATTTTTGGCCTAGTCATTGTTTGTTTATTTTTATCAATATTTTGGTGGTAGATTAATTTTGTTGATGTTTCCCAATTTTTACCAATATTTTTTCATTTTTTATGATTTTTTTATTTTGTAAACCCTTGCTACTTTTATCGTGGTGTCAATGTTTGCAACATTATGTATTTTTCTTTTGTTTTATATCTTTTTTATTTATTTTTTTGAGGATTTTCATCTTGATGTTTCCAATGGGCTGAAATGGATCTTGAGTTGATTATTACACATTTCCAAACCCAAAATCATTGTCACATGTTTCATATAAAAGGCAAGATAAAGGAGAATGAAAACTTTAACTTTTAGAATTTAATATTAGCTTTAATTACCAAGGTGACAAACTCGCTAAAACTTGACCCCTTATCTTTGTTATATCTTAAAGAGATGTTGGATAAAAAATTCGGCATAGATGGTAGAAAGTGGTGTAGTTAGCCATCCCATATTTGGTGGGTTGGAGGTGCCTAGTTGTACTCATTTTATAAGAGGGTGGATGACAGTTCCTCTCTTTTGGTAAAATCATGCCCCTCGTTGGGGAAACATTTCCCCAAAATGGGGTGTGGGGAAATGTTTCCCAATGTGCACCCCGACCCCTAGAGCATGGCCAACATGTCTCCATGAAACAATGGTTTTTTTTAGTGTTGTATGATTTTTTACTAAAATTGTAACTATGGAAAGATTTGACCCCATCTCAGATATGGTGCAAGTCATAGTGGTGTGAATGAAACAATAGAAGCAAATTGACAAGAAATTATAGCCAAGGAATTGATTGGCACTTGAAGGACATAAGAGTAGTTAAGCTGATATGAGAGAAAAGAAGAGTTATGATGAGCATTATATGTCATAGGAAATAGAGAAGTGTGTAATACCAGCACAAAAAATGACAACAAAGGTCTGAAACAGCTACACATCAAACAAAAATTGAGCATAAGAGGCATGCACTGTGACGTATAAACTTGTAATAGGTATGAAGTTGTGCACATATCTTGGACATGTTGGATTGGAGTTGCGCAACAATGTGCAAACATATTTAGACACTGTATGGAACAATACATGTTGATATTTTCTATGTTTAATTGCTTAAATATACACGTGACATACATTAACTTGTTCAAACAATCATAGCAAAGTAATTATTAGATTAGAAGATTAGTTTCTGTTATAGAAAATTTAATTTGGTATCAAAGCATAAATGTTTAAATCTAAAGTCCCTAGTTTTCTTCGACGTTGAGATAAAATTGGCTCACATGTTGCAATTCATGCCCTCGTTCCTAGTGCTCCTTATGGCATTGGTGTTGTAAGGCTACAACAACCTTGAAACATTGTAGGATATGAACACAACCTAAAGTGTGTAGAATGGCTTGGAACATGTTGAAAGTGAGATTTTGTGCAAAGTATTTTCTTACACAAATTTCATGGCACACATATCCCAATGTTGGAATATCCATAACAAAGTTCACAGTTAGTGGCATTGTTTTGTGGAATTTGAAATGTACACATAATATAAACTGTCACCTACAAGAAGTAGGAAAATATCTTAGTTGCAAACATAAAATTTTATGAGTTTTGAGTTTTAAATATTTGATGAAATATTTCTGTAGTATCATAACATACTTTAAGTGGTAGCACAACTAGGGTGACAATATTGATTTCATGAAGTTTTTATTCCAATTCTTATGAATTTTTTTAATGGAAAAGATGAGCATACTTCAATTTTATTGGGTCCAATTAGATTTTTAATGAGGCATAAGTTCAAAACATGGAAGCAATGAATGATTACCTTTTTCTAGTAGTGGTGCTGGTTGGGAGTGATAATTGATAGATTTGTCATAGGAGGGGATGGTAGGTATGAATGCAACTGGACCATGCAATCAAAGATGGATGAGACACTACTTGAGGGCCACGATACAAAAGATGCATGTAGAATATGAAAGTGGCTTCTAGAAATTGATAAAAAAATTATATCATGTGTTAGCCTCCTGTTGCAACAGGTGTTCATCATTCATGATTGACAATTTTACATGCCAAATATGTCATACTTTGCATGCTGCAATGCTCCATATTTCTAGAAAGAGGTCAAAAAAAGAGCCCATGAAAGTGTGCCAGTATAAATGCCACTGTTGTATTCCAAATTTTGATGAGTTAACCATTTTTGAAGAAATTTTTTGTTAAAGGGAAGTCAAAACAGCCTAATCTTAGTTTCCCTAGGTTTCAATTTCTCATTTTAGAATATAGAGAATGAATATCTGTCTAAACAGTTTAATCTTGGCAGATTTGTAGATAGGTAGAGAATCAAAGGAGCCCAACTGCTTAATCTGGGTCCTTGGAAGAAATAAGTGTAGATTTAGATAGGAGGGCAGTAAAAAAAAAAAAGGATAAGCAGGGTCTGCAAGCCTAAGTGCACCCAAACCAAAAAGGAGAAAAAACGCTAGGTAAGTAGGCTGGGTAGGTAGTTTTTGAGGTTGCAGAATGTTGATTTGTGATCAATTTTGTGTTTCAAAGTGATATTGTACTTCAGATCACAGGCGCAAGGTAGTTTTCATTTGGAGGAGCTCAAGCGAGGCATGGCTAACTCCCCTTTCTTCTCATTCCCCAAATCACTCACTAATTTCCTGAAGAGGTCAAGATCTGCTTGATACCTCTTAGTTTCATCTTTTTTTTTCATATCATTTGCCTTGGTAAAGATCTGCTTTACTCAAGGAATGTTCATACTTCCTCTATGAATCATTCCCCCCCCCCTTATAGCCTAAGAATTTACATACTTAGCGCTTTCTTATCACTTCATATTAACTGCTAATTTTACTATGTAGCTCCCTATCTGTCTCCCCTTCCCCTACTAAAACTATGTTAATAACTTCCCTATGTACATATTCCCATCCCCTGGCATCTTAGCCCTATAAATATCCGTTTGGGAAATGCCAAGTTCATCTGGGACTTAGCATTGGCCTTCCGCGTCCTAACCCTGGGATTAACTTGACATCTAGTTAAGTTAATAACCTTTTTCCCACCCCTTTACCCATAACATTTCATCATGTTTAACCTCTTGCGCTCACAGGTTCGGGCTTAGTTTAAAAATATTTGATTAAATTATGACCCCGGCGCTCAAACCATGAAAAACCCACAAAAAACCCACTAAACCAAAGTCTAACCCCCCCCGCTGCATTATACAAATTCGAATGTTCGCGGGCCTCATCCATTATCCCTCCGCCGCCTCATCTGTTCCACCAGCCGTCTGATCGCTCGCGCTCGAGATCTATGGTGGGCAAGTCCTTTCCCCTCCGAACCTGTTGAGGGTTAGCGCCCAGGAGATGGGCGGTTTTATCGTCGTACTCCCACCACGCGTCTCCCCCTCGACTGTGGCAGAGCCCCCTGTGTCGAAACCACTTCTGCTCAAAGGCGGTGTGCCCAAAACTGGATACCATTTTTCCCCCTTCTTGCATCAGCACCACGTCATGTTGACATCACCATCACGCGTCGGCCTCCTGCCACCGTGAACCTGCCATGTAGCTGCCACCATACTACCACGTCACCTCCTCCATTGTACCACCACGTCACTCGGCCATACTGCTGACATCACCCTGCCACATCACCGTCGTACTGGGACCCACCTACTAACGTCATGCTGACATCACTGTCAAAAAGTGCGAAAGGCGCAAATCGCAGCCTAGGAAGCCCGAAATCAGAATCTGAGGCAGTTTTTCATGCGCGATTAGCGCCTACAGGAAATAGGCCAAAGTGGAAAGCCCCTTCGCGCTCGTCCCCCAGCAAGCCCGAAAGGCGCAAAATAACCAAAATTTCTTCGCGAAGCATACAGAAAGGGGAAAACACAGTTTTTAAAGCAACAGAGGGTCGAACAGTAGCCATTAAAGGCGATGAGACAGTCTAAAAAACTCAGAAGACGTTAAAGAGGCCAAGTTCAACGCCAAAGTGTATTAGAGGAAGCAGCAAAGAGTATCAGTCGAATGTTTTTAATGAAACTTTTATTCCCGATGCAGGTGAACATTAAATGACCTCCAACAAAGTCAAAGAAAATGGTGGAGCTATAATCAAGGCTCTCCCATCACAGTTAATGCACCTCAGAACCACTCAAGAGTGGTGAGCTCCAGTATTGTAGCAATAATGCTACAACTCCTGGGGCTTCCTGTCTCTTAATTTTATCAACCCGGTAGTTCGTACAAACTTGGAAGCGACGGTGTTGTATGCACGAGTACTAGCTCTTGTCACAGCTGTCACTTGGTCAGCTGGCACAAGTCCGCTAGGGCTCAAGCCAACTTCTATAGGCTCTCAGAAGAAGCTTGTTACATGATGGACGAAAGCTAGCTCAAGGAAGACTAATCTACTTGGCAAAGATGAACTGAAAGCAAATCAAAAAATGGAAACCCTAGGAAACCCTAATTTAACTAGTCTAACCTCTATGATGCAAAGAATGTGAAGGAAAATTCTACCAATGATGCCATTGCTTCTAATAAGTGAAAATGCATGAATCTAATCTACTTGCAGCTTAAAAGACATGTTTTTGTATTTTTTTTTTAAGTGGATGGAGTGATTGTGATTTTGTGCTTGTTAGGGTTTGGTTATGCAGATGTGATGCAGAAGGAAGGAAAGCTTGGGAAAGGTTGGGGAGGCTAGGAGAGGTCCCCAGAGATCCTTAGCATCAGTCCACAGAGGTTCCTCACGTTCAGAGGCTCAGCAACCGAGTGAGTGGCCTCCTACAGGATGTCTGCAGGGGATTCTACAGGAAACGCAGGGGTTTCTACAGGAAGTCTACAAATTGCTACAGGATGACCTACCGTGGGTGTTTGAAGTGATTGTGGAATGATGGAATGGTAGGGGGAGATGTGCAAGGTAGGAGTAAAGCTGGTGATGGCTCAGGAGTGGAGAAGTAGGATGGAGAACAAGTGTATGAAGTGGGTTGATGGATGAAAGGTTATAACAGCGAAATGTCTAAGGAATGAAGTTACGTGAGGAGTGGAGGAGTTTGGGAAATACCAGAGCGGAGCAGAGGTCAAGGATGTGGTTGTATGTGTGATCAAGACGAAGAAGGAGGTAATAGAACGATGAAAAGCAGTGTAAATAAAACAAATGGCTTATGACTGTCACCAAGATGAAAATTCATTAACCTAAGTTACCTGAACTCAATGAACAGCAATATAAAGCGTGTAGAGGAATGTGCATGAAGCGGTGATGAAGTTGTATGGTGCAAGAGTGAAGTGCATGGAAAGATCTATCATAAACGAGACTATGTTGCAGCACGTATAAAGTGAAGAACTGTGTATTTTTGTGGTTGGTATAGGCTGCACTCCAATCTCCAAACAAAGATGGCAGTGGAGACTTCCTCAACCTTTTTTTCCTGGAGCTCCAATGTATTATCAACCTGCTAATCTAACTAAACAACCGAAAGCAATTCAACCATAAGCTAAACTCATTCAATCTCATAAAACCTAACTCAGCAAACCTGTAATTTTGAATTGCATGGTAAAGCAATGAACTAAAGTGTTGGAACGAAATGAAAACACATTACAACACTGAGGAGATCTATTGCTCTCAGGTTGGGCCCTAACCTGAGAGCTATAGCTCCTTGAGAAAACTCAGAACTAGATCAAAATCTGCCTTCTTTATTCATAATCTGATGTCATGCCAAATTGGCTTACAAAAATAAACAAAGACTGAGCTCTAGCTCGTACTATCCAATCACAAGAGTAATGCCAAGGTTCAAAAAGATTCTATCAAAGGCTACGGCCTCAGTATTTATGCAAAAACGATCATCCAATAGGTGTCCTTGATTTTAGGAGCTCGGCTGTCCAACTGAAGTTTAACTGCTGATCCTGTAGGACAGTCATAACTACTGTTCCTGTAGAACAGTTATAACTGTTGTTCCTGTAGAACAGCTGGCTGCTTCTAAGCTTGGTGGGGAGATGGATTGGAGCTCGGAGTTCTTGGTGGGAATCACAAGGAAGGTCCCCAAGACCGTGGACATCCTCTACTAAAAACCAGCAGTGCCACCTCATTGTCTCCTTGTCTCCTTTTTCGTTGTCTTTTTCTCCCTTTTAATGCCAAAAACCTGAAATCACCATGCATTAGTCATGTAGATAAAGTGTCTACCCTTCTTCCTACAAACAACACAAATAAACTAAGAAATGCATGCATAAGCAGTACAAAGTGAATGGTTTGAGCAAAGCAAGTAGGCCAAATGAGCACAAATTGTACCAAAAATTGGGGCTCATCAAAGAGCATGGATCAAAACCCAAAGCACAGTTATGGCTAAGTGATCAGCACACAGCCATAAAGGCAATACATTAATTCCTTTTTGTTACAGCTGCACCGAGCGTAGCTCGAGGATATTTTCCCGCACTTATTTCAGACATGTGTTAGGTTTAGGACATTTATTATAGCAGATCTTTCTGAGATCTGATTAGTGTAGATATTTTTCTTATATAAACAACCCTAATTCATTGTTTAAAGGGTTGGTTGGTTGATAATCCTCATGAGAGACTCACACTGTATAGCTGATATGTTTTCCTTAATCAAAGATTGTTGAAAGCTTGGAGAATGGACTGTTTGATGTGTTTTTTATGGTTTCTGAAGGATAAATTTGGAATTCCTGTGCTGCAATATGAATAAATAAGTGTTCCTCACCTCTGTTATTTCAATTTCATATATGCTTAAGTTACAAAATGAAGGATTGGTTTAGAATTTGCTTAGCTGCACTCTATGCTCAATTTTTGTGGCTTCTTAATGTTTTTCCTCTTGATTTAGGCATAAATATGAATTCTTTTATGGCTCATGTTTGATCTATTTCCCATATGAATGACAGTTATTTAGGAATTCTTAGCTGCTCCTAGATAGGGCTCATTTATCTTCCCCCTGCTAACCTGAATGAGAGATTCTTAATTGCCTCTTATTCCTTAGCCTTTCAATCCATCTCTTTACCTTGAATCATTGTTTCATGTGCAGCTAGATTACTCCATATTCTCTCTTGTGACCAAGAAAACACACCAGCAGTCTTACTCCATGACTCCACGCGCAATGGTTTGAAACTTACCACACTATGCTTTGCCTCTCTACTTGAAAGCATCAATCTTCCCACCAAAAAAAAAAAAAAAAACCCTTGAACTCAATAACTAGCCTAAAATCATCTTCAACAAAGCTAAATCAGAAAGAGAGAGCCCTCTCTGATTGCAGGTGGGCTAGAACCTATAGTCCAAAGATTGGTTTGTGGTTACCTCGGCCGTATCCTTTCAAGAGTTTAAGGACAACCTGAGTGATAACATGATGGTAGGGAATTTTACCTTAAAAACATGTTTTCAATGTAAATGGAAGAAGGGGAATCAATTTTAGAACATTTACTAACGATGAAAGCTATCAAGGTTCACTTATTAGCAATAGGAAGAGTAAAATTGAGAGGAAATGGTTGTAATTACCTTAAAGGTTTATCTCCATCTTTTGAAAACTTTATTAAAACTCTTAACATCACATATAAATCTACTAATACTTATTGTGATTAGTGGTCAAATTAGTTATTAGTATGTTATATAAGGAAAGGTTGAAAGCAATGGAAATAACCCTAAAAGTACCTTTGTGGCAAAATAAAAAGACAATTAATTGAGGGAGGTACATGCAGTGGTGAAAAATCATCTATAGATATAGATTTAGCGGAAAGTAAATCTTGAACTAATAATTTCAAATGTTTTATTGTAGAAACATAAGGCATCTGAACAATAGGTACGGGAAAATAATGTCGAATTTGGATCTTGAAAAGTAACCAATAATCTGACAAATAGTGCTTTTGATGATCATAGATAATGAAAAAACATGATTAGCAAATTGGAGATATCCAGGAGGAGATCTTTCACAACTATTGATTCACAACTTCCATTACGAGGAGAATTCCCTCTAAAATATATTTTCTTAGTCCTCTTTAACAAATTTCAAGCAGTAAAACCTTGAGAGGTAAATCAAATTGGTGAGGGTGAGGTGTTTCTATATCCCCCTCTAGTGTATGATTCCTCAAATAAATGGCCATTGTGCTCTTCCAATGGGAGTGTTGTTTGGTAATTGAGTCATCATGGAAGTTAAGTTGATCTAGGTGGTCACACACCACACAGTATAAACAACATCCCACCTATTGGTAAGTGGTGGATGCTTTTCACTTACAATACAAGAATCATCTAATATATAATAATATATTTCAGCCAATATATTTTTTAGTCATAAATGTAAGTGTACCCTATACATAGACCAAGAGGTTGGCTAAATTGGCAGTCATTAGAGTTGCTGCGAAATCGACTATTTTTATGTGAGTAAGTGTCCAGTTTGAATCCTCCCATATGAGGCATAGTATTCTATGCTAATAGTTCTGCTAGCGCAAGAAAATATCAAGAATGTTGAATATCCATTATCAAGAAAAATATGAGGAAAATACTTTTGGTAATTCATCAAATTAATTTGACGATGCATTTTTTTTGCCAAAATTTTTCCTATTATCACTATGATAAGTGTACCTCATTTGGGAATATTACAATGAAATCTAACAAACTTGCAACACTCAAGGAATATCCCTTAGGCTAAGAAGCTACAAGTGGGGGGTATTTTTTTTGTCAAATTTGCCTCATACTTGCGCCTCATCATAACCACTTGAAGCAACCCACTTTCACTTGTGAGACATCGCATGAGTGATAAAATATGACTTCAAGAGATCTGAGCCTTCATGGGGGGTTGTGAAACACCACTGCTTTAAGCCCCCATTGACAACTATATTTTTAGCCATGACAAGTGTATTTTCCAAGTATTTCATATACCTAAAACATTCTTGACAAACTTCGATGGATTTTCATCATTTCTCGCATACCAAGGAACTATAAATTTTTTCCTAACAACAATCTGAATTTTCTTATTTTTGGAATTGCTTCAAGTACATGCATTGAGGTGATACACTGCAAAATACAAAACTTTGGACTTAGGTGCCAACCTGCAAGTATTAGGGGTGTCTACTCTGCAAAAATTGCCTAAGTTTTGCACCATTCCTCATCTCTTTGAAAATGCATTCCATGTAGATGAGGTAGGCTTCCATGTGACTCAAACCTTGGTGGATGGTCAAACATTATGTCATCTCACAACATGGTATTCTTACAGTTGTGAAGTTGTGAAACACGAGAGGAGATATCCATTACCTTATTTTAATCAAGAAACCATTATGATTTGTGAACCAATCATCGATCAAGCCACTAGAATTATAACTGAACACACACACTTAAAACCATGATCTTGTCTCAGCTTCAAGAAACTTGAGAGATTTAGTTCAGTTTGATATCAATGCGCAAAGGGTTTGCACTGAATATAGTTCTCAGTGACAAGATAATTGTAGAGCTATGATTATTATTGTATTTGTCAGCTAGTGGTTTCTTTTGTCAAAGTTACACCACAAAAAAAAAAAAACCATCTTACCACTCTTCAGTAGTGTTGTGAAGTATTTGAACTAAAAATTGCAAAAGGAATAGAATTAGTATAACCATTCTAAAGATTGATATCATTGTCAACTACTAAGAACATAATAGAAAGTGAATTTCAAAAAGTATTCATGTTGGTGAACCTAGATGGCTATATAGTCCCTTGTTTATCGATAACCTTTGATGACCAAAACAAGTCAAAGGCATTAAAAAAAAATGCAAATAAAATAACAAGATAAGGAGTGCCTAGGTCTTATTCTTGCTAAAGCAGAAATAAATAAAATAAATAGCATAACATTTTAAGAAAATTGTGTTTGATCCAAAATGTAAAAGTTTTTATCAAGTTGTAATCTACATTTTAATGTTGTTTTGTAAAGTTTTTTTTTCTCACTTTCAAGGTAGAGTGTAAAATCCATGTTAAACAAATTTTTAACTATGCCTCATTGTGATGTTTTGAAAAATTTATAGGTAGTAGTAACTCCCCTTTCATATTAGGTCATTTAAAAATGCACAGTAGTGCTACAACCTACACAATGTCATTTCATTATAGGGTTTTTGTAAAAGAATTATGACATTCGATGTTATCTATTGTATTCAAGTCAAAATGAGATGAATTTCTTGGTGAGTTTGATAATTAAAGGAAAATAGCTTGTTGGAACAGGGTCAATTTTGGGCCAAAAGCCCAAGTTTTGGGGCAGAAAGCCCAAGTTTTGTTATGTAAAATGTAAAGTCTCCACAAGTTGTGGTCACGAAGCGCATACATGGTAGAGTGTCATAAAGGGTTTTACCCTTTGTTTATGTAAATTGTGTCAACTTTAGTAGATCTACCCATGGTTTGTGGACCATGGGATTGTATAAAAAGTAGAGCCTTAGAAGAGTTTAAGGAAATTCAGTACATGAGATTGATGAAGACAAATGTAATGGGTCAGTAGAAGTGAAGAGCGAAGAGTCTTAGATTAGAAGAGAGGCTCTACAACTGAGTGTGCAGAGGCCTAGAGTAGAGCCCACAGGTGAGTGTGCAAACCCCTGCAATTGAGTGCACAAGGTAGTCTTGAGTCTGTAAGCAGAATTGAAGTATCAATAAAGAAATTATTCTGGAAATATATATGTTTTGTCTATTTAGTTATGTTATGATTGAATGTGTTTATGCTTTGATGAATAATGGGTTTCTAATTTACTATTGTATTGATGCACAATTATGCATGTCTTACATTGTTATAAGAATGCAAGTAACAATATCTATTTACACAAGGAATATCTTAATGCATGTTAAAGTTATCAAACACTTAAGCTGATATCGGTAAATAAAAAGGTAGGAGCAATGATAGAGGCATGCAAGCAGTTGATTCAACTATTTAGGGTACGCGAAAGACAGTCATAGACCTTCGTGAAGGTCTAGAAGTCTATAAGAAGAATCATATCGATAAGCCCTCAAGAGCTTATTGATTTGCACAAAGGAAGAGTGAGGGCATAAAATGACATTACACAACTCTCTAGGTGCGGAAGCTTGGTTTGAGCATCCCCCCATACTCCTTCAAGTGAGACGAAAGTTTGTGCTCCACAGATTGATGCCGAAAGGGCCAGTAGTGTAGGGATTTGTTTGGAAAACTTAACTCTGAACCTATGTCAGGACCCACTAAGCCAAAAAATGGTTCCATTTTCAGGACTAAAATCACATAAAGAGATGTATGATGTCGCATCACTAGAATCCAACTAAGAAGGAAACTGCATATTGGTTGGCTAAAGATCCACAAATTTATGACAATAGAAAACAAAAATTCGCGATTTATGAAAGAACAATGGTTGGATAGGTATATATACACAGAGATACACAAAATTTTCTTCTATTCCTTCCCAATCGAACTATATGAGTGGTTCTCTAAATTGATAGACAGCAAAGCAAGGTGGAGGCTTGATGGTCCGATAGTGTGGACCCCGGAGTTAGTCAGAAGATTGGAAGCCTCTGAAGATAAGATCACATGCGTTGTCAATCACTGGATTGATTGCATCATAAGAGGATTTGTGACAAAATTTGTGGTTGATACCTTGGTTAGCTACAACGAAGTATAGAAACGCTTCTTCAAGGGACCACGAGGTAAGTATTTGAGGTCTTTGACTACTTTGATTAAGATGTTCTTCTGTGAAAATTCGGTTATGAAATTAACTTGATGTTTGGAGCAACATGAAGTGGGAAGATATTTTGGGATAGAGGGATAACGTGCCCTAAATACAACCTAGTGATTGGACCTCCTCTGAGTGACAATGAGGAAGCAGCACAAGCTTCACCGCAAAGCATTGTCCAGTTAATAAGGTGAAGGTTCCTGCAAATATCCCATCCACTGACATCACCTCCATCTTCACCTCCACAACATACACCTCCTACACTACCACCACCTCCACCACTGTTCAATATGGTGAATATAGTGAAGTTGCCCATTTTCAAGGGCTTGGGAAATGAGGACCCAAACTAGTTTTGGTTTGTCGCGAAGGCTATGTGGCAATTCTAGAATAATACTAAAGATCAAATGAAGAAAGTGACACTAGTTACTTCTTTAAAGGATCGCATGATAACATGGTACATTAAGTACTGTACTGATAACCCGACAGCTGCGTTAACACAAATTCAGATAGCGCCGAATAAGGAATTCACTATGCCCAAGTCCGAAGTGCAATCAGTCGTTGAATTAAAGGAAATTATGATGAGGCCTGGTGAAACACCCTGGGAGCTGGATGAGAGATTGAAGTGCCAGATCTGTAAAGCTAACATGAATCTTATGGATGGGCAACACCATGAATGGTGTGTAGCTTTCCTCTTTCCTCACCTAAGGGTTGTGTTATCACAACAAAATATTGAGACCTAGGTAGAGACCATGGAAATTGCGATGAGATTGCATGAGACGTCGATTCAAGATGCTGCTTTGGAAGTTCAATAGATTCGTATGGATTTGCAAAATATTTTCCTAGAGTTTCAACGTTTGAAGAAGGATATAGCGGCTTGGCCAAAGGTGCATGAAGATGTTTTGTGCTTGAAATGAAAGAGCCAGGGGCATGACAAAAACCACTACCTAGTCTTTGTGAATTATGTTGCAGGTGGAGGGCCAATGTCGCTAAGGTTGGAAGCTCAAGCGGGGCCAAGTACAAGGCCCATGCTATGGTGTGCTATCTATCAGGTAGCTAGAAAACATGTCACATACAATTGTCACTTTCTACAGAAATTTGTACAAACACCGCAACAACTCTTCTGCAACTTCTTTAAATAGGTGGGTCACGAGGAGCATAATTGTTGTAGCTATGATATGATGATAGAACGAATGCTTACATATCGAATGCAGATAGAAACTCGGCCTCTGGATCAAGGCAGTGGAGGAGCATGAGGAGGATACTAGGGGTGCAGATGAGGCCGAGGTGAAGGAGGACCTAGTAGAGGTCAAGGACAATTTATTTGGAATAATTGTAGAGTGTCAGGACACTACGCGCGAGATTTTATGAACCCGACATGCTTGTTGTGTAAATATTGTACTTAGTTTTATCACACAATAGAAGACTACCTTATATTAATAGTCAAGATGTGCAAAAAGGGGGCGTAGCCTCAGTAGCCTAACTAGAACCTATAGATGATGACAGTTGAACCCCGTGAAGAAGATCCTAATGTGAATATTGTGCTACAAAGTGGAATGATGATTGGCGAAGATAAATAAAAGTATCCCAAAGAAAGTGAGTGGGTCTGCAAAGCTCTAGAAAAGGAGGTTGGGATTGATATGGAGTGTGTGAGGGAAATGTTCATGGAAGAAAAGAAAAGCTTCACTGAGGCCTCTACTTCAAGAAGTCAGGCTAAGATATCTGAAGAAATGCAACCCTCTAAGCTTACTACCTCCTTGGTGACCTGTATGAAGCTTCTACGTGATAGCAAGTCCATAAAAGAATTACAGGAATTAATAAATAACTGTGCCAGAAAATAGAATTCTCCTGAGGGACTGCATGTAGTCAAAAAAATTGGTAAGCATAAGGTAGGAACAGGCCACGAGATGAGGATCACTATGCATATAGGAGAGTATGAGATGGATCAAGTTATTCTAGATCTGGGGTCAAATGCGAATGTTTTGCCTAAGAAGACGTTGGAGAGGATGGGGAGACCTACCCTGCAGTGGTCTCTGATTCAATTAAGGATGGAAAACCAATAGAATATTATCCCCATGGGAAGATTGCAAGGGGGGAATAGTAGATCCTAAAGGCGCGAGCACTTTGGCCGATTTTGAAGTGATAGAGATTGTGGAGGACAACAATCCCTACCATGTGCTCGTTGGGGTCAATTGGGCTATTGAAATGAATGGTGTAATCAATCTGAGGAAGGGAATGATGCCATTTGAAAGGAAATCGCTCTACCTAGTGGTACCTCTAAACCCTGTAAAAGGACTGTGCTATATTGAACTAGTCCGCAATTATGAAAGTGACGATGATTTGGACCATATTTATAAGATAACAACATGATATCAAGATTGGGTGAATCCAATAGCTGATCGACGCATTGCATGGGACCATGAAATTTCTTGTACATCAGATTCAGATGAGGAGTTGGAACACTGGCATAATCGATTACAGGAAGTGCTTATGGTGTGTTGTAACATGATGACTAAATCATTGTGATGTGTATTGTCAGAGGTAAGAAGTTTGCCTTATTATGATGGCTTAATTGATGTAGATAGATTTTTGGATGCATTTTAAAGGGAAGTGCCAGAGAAGCATCGCTTCCAAGCCTTGGAATTTGTACTGTGCGCTACACCTGTGAGATGGTAGGGTACGCACAAAGACAGTTTTGATGACTCGCGTGTGTACAGAAAGATGATGAAATGACAGTTTGGTCACCTGAAATTTTGATTAACAGAAAAATATGATGGAAGGAATGATCCACGTGATGATTTGATAAAACGGACCAAGGCTTATTGAGCGTAGCCACAACCGGATTGGGTGCATTTTTGTGTCATAATTTTGATGTAATACGAATGAATTGGTACTTGGAAACATAGCTTCACCATGGCACCGAAGAGTGGGATGTTTTGAGGCAGGGATTTTTTATAACATTTAGCTTTGAGGAGAGATTCGAATGTATTGATGAGGCGTTGTAGGAGGTCAAGGTAGTTATCTTCATAATACCGTAGGATCCTTTGGATTTGGTTCAACTAGATTGGACCACCCATCTGTGCCGTGCATTGGAGTGCTACAATGTGACCGCTGAAGAACAAGACGAGGATCCAAGGAACATTAATATCCCAGAGACAGAAGGCCACTATGAAGTTGAGGGACTACAAATAAAGAATCCAGATATCACCACGCCACTAAATAATAGAGAAGTGAACATTGGCACAGATGCAGAGCCAAAATTTACAGAGACTACTGGGATGATGCCACAATAGATAAGGTCGATGAGTTTCTCTATGAGTATCAGGACTTGTTCCCTACGAAGTTTTTAGACTTGAAAGGAATAATAGGGGACTTGGGTGTTATGAAAATTACATTGAAGCCAGACATGAATCTGACTAAGAAAAGGTTCAGTTGCAGTTAGCTAAAATGCTTGCAATAGGTATTATTGAACTGGTAGAGGAATCTAGTTGGGTGAGCCCAATGGTGGTTCAAGAAAAGAAGCAGAATCATGAAATAAGGATATGCATAGATCTCAAGAAGCTAAATGATGCTTGCGTGCATGATCATTTTTGAACGCCATTCACGAATGAAGTATTGGATAATGTAGGAGGACAAGAAGCATATTCATTCACCGATGGATTCTCGGGGTACGATCAGATTAAGATCGTGCCCCAAGATAGAATTAAGACAACTTTTGCGATCGAGTTGGGATGTTTTCAATATACTCTAATGCCTTTTGGACTTAAGAGTGCATCAACAATCTTTTCATGTGTAGTCATCGCAGTGTTCAAGGAATTCATTCAAAAGTTTTTTGAGGTATAATTCGATGATTTGACAGTGTTTGGACTGGTAAAACGCCATGTGGCTATTCTACACTTGATGCTAGATACATGCCAGATGTAGCAAATCATGCTAAACTTGAAGAAATGTTTGTTTTGTGTTCCTTTCGAAAAATTACTAGGTCATGTGGTATGTAGGCAAGGATTAATGGTGAACCCTGCTAAGATCATGGTTGTTATCAATTTTTAGGCACCACGGAGTGTTAAACAGTTGCATGCAATGCTAGGTGATACTGGCTACTATCAAAAGTTAATCAAGAGTTATGCCCAGATTATCATACCAATGGAAAAACTGCTAAAGAAGGATGCTACCTTCTGTTGGGATGAGGAATGTCAGCAAAGTTTGGATATATTAAAGGAAAAAATGGTCACTGCGTTGATTGTAGTCTGCTTGGATTGGAAGAAAGAATTTCATGTCTAAGTGGATGTGTCATGTACTGCACTGGGAGGAGTGTTGACAGAAGCTAGTGAGGGGGAATTGGATCACCTTATAGCATTCGCAAGTAGGAAGTTGTATGAGGCTGAAAAGAACTATTCAACGACAGAGTGCAAAGGTTTGGCTATGGTGTACGTGCTCCAGAAGTTTTGACATTACTTGCTAGGCGTTCACTTTAAGATGTATACAGGCCATTCTACATTAGAGTACCTGGTCAACAACTCTGTGTTGGGGGGGAGGAATATGAAGATCATTGTTGTTGTTTTAGGAATATGATTTTGAAGTAATTGTGAAGCCATGACGATTGAATGTAGGGCCAAATAATCTATCACACATTGAAACAAGAGAGGAGCCTACCAATTTAGAGGAGGGGCTGCCTGACACGCAACTCTTTGCAGTGTGCATCACAGACATTCACTTTGCAGAAATTATACACTTCCTAACTATAGGAACAACTCTAGAAGAGTACACTAGTCAACAAAAGAAGGAATTGGTGGTATGCACAGTAGAATTTTCTATCATTGTAGGACATCTATATAAAATGGGTTCAGATGAAATATTGTGACGTTATGTGCTTGAGTTTGAACAAAACAATGTCCTCGTTGAAGCTCATGGAGAAGTTGTGGGAGGCCATTATGCAGGAAAAACAATGGTAAAGAAGATTTTACATGTTAGGTTGTGGTGGCCAACACTGCATAGGGATTCCAAAGTATATTGTAGGGCGTGTTATGCATGTCAGAGAATCGGAAGGCCATCACATAGGGATGTGCTAACTTTTAATCCACAGATGTCATTAAATCGATTTGAGAAATGGGTGATTGGTTTTTTATGACTGATTTAGACTCCAAGAAAGAAGACGGGTGTGCGGTATATCATCACCGTGATTGAATATTTGACCAGATGGGTAGAGGCACAACCTGTGAAGGATTGGATAGGGGAAAAAATAGCAAAGTTCCTATTTGAATATATGTTGACTAGGTTCATTTTCCCGAAGATTTTGATGAGTGATCATAGTACGCATTTACTTAATGAAACAATCAGCACGCTTACAGAAGAATTCCAAGTTTATCATTAGAAGAGTATACCATATCATCCTCAGGCCAATGGGAGGGTTGAAGTGTTTAATAAGATATTGGACAACATGCTAACAAAGGTTTGCAATGCACTAAGAAATGGGACATATTCATACTAGTGGTGCTATGGGCTTACAGAACTACTTGTAAGAAATTGAATGGATATACACCTTTCAGGTTGGTGTATGGAATAGAAGCTATCATGAAGAAAGAGTACATTGCACCTAGTCTAAGCATAATGGTGTTCACAGTAATGGAAAACCATGAAGCCTTATAAGATATGTTTACGTAGCTGATAGAACTCGAGGAAGATAGATTCTTGAATAGATTCCATCAACAATTTCAGAAGGAGCGGGAAAAGGCATGACACGGTTGCCACATCAAACTACTCACCTTCAAGGTAAATGATTTAGTTTTATTATATGACAACAAGTTTGATAAGTTTCCAAGAAAATTTTAGATGCACTGGTTGGGGCCATATGTCATCAAAGAGATTATCGATGGTGGAGCAGTTCAACTTGTGAAATTTGATGGAGATCCATTTCAGGGAAAGGTAAATGAAAGTTGATTGAAGCCAGACACTAGGGATCTGGCCACATGACTATATGATGGTAGCACAGTCTTAACACTCCAGGCATATACAAGGAGGCATAGGACTATAAACTACACTACATGGGTTGTAGAGCTACGTGATAGGAGGTTTGTGTGAAACGGGAGAGTGTCATAGTATCATCAAAAGCACGAAACGAGTTGTGCTATAGGAGAAGAGACCACACAGTGCATCTAGAAGGTGACCATTACCATCATTGTTCATGATTTGACAGTGAGTAAACAGTTAAGAGGAGCAGGGGGGTGACATTTAATGTTGAATTTAAGAGTGAGATCTTTGGAAATCTGTAGCCAATCTAGCATTTATGAGCAGATTTTGGGGGGAACGGTTGAATTTGAATTCGAATTTGCCTATAAATTATAGATAATCGTCCAACAAGGAACACTTTGAATTCTTAGAATTTATGAGTTGTGTTGTTTGTTTTTCATGAACCGTGCATTATATGAGTATTTTATTGCAAGCCTCATGTTCGATTAGTACCCCGAGTCTGACTGCAAGTTTATTTGTGAAATCAAGACCATGTTTCGCAGAAACTACAAGTGCTGGCAAAGTTATTTCCTCTAATGGAGCTTCCCCTAAGGTTGTGACCATGGAGATTCTAGAAGTAGTGCCTATGATGGCGAGGTTGCATAGATCGAAGCCTACACCGACGAGAGAGGCTCCCAAACCAAAAAAGGATAAGAAAAATATGTCAATGCCATTGCAAAAGTCACTGAGGAAACATGCAGCCACATAGGCTCAAAGAAAACAGAAACTGAGTGCAAAGGAGAAGGGAAAGGTGGTAGACCTGGAGACCGAGGAGGGCACATAAGACATATATATTGAGGGGGTAGACCCTATCTCTAAGTTTTCGAGTATATCCCTCCATGCCAGGGCAAGGTGAAGGTCTTGAAGGACCCTAATGAGGACAATTCCTCCTTAACACACCCCTACTAACAGAAAAAATCACTTTTGAAGGTCCGCGCTTGGCACGGATCTCAAATCTCAAGATTGCATATTGGGATTTGGGGGACATCGAACAGTTCCCCTACCTGGCTACCGATACTTTTATGAACAGGGTGTTCTACAAGGAATCTGGTGTCACTGTGTTAGAGTTGGTGGAATGGATTCGCGAGGTAAACAAGGCAGGGTTTTTGAACCTACTATGGGTGCCTCATTACCACCACACCGTGGTAAATTTGATATTCATTAAACAGTTCCCTGGTGCGTGATGGGTTCCTGTGGCTAAATGAGCTGATCCCTACAACTGACATGCTAATCCATCAGATCAAATTACTCCCTCATTCAAGACTGAATTTGGCCAAGGCATTTAGCAGAATGGAAAGTGAGCATGACCTCGCTGAGAAGATGAACGAAAATTTCAAAATTGTCAAGAAGTTGTGTGAGCATTCCATTTCCAATATTACTAACCCCGTCGTGAAGATTTCTGCACAAATTTTGTTTGGAAAATTGATGAGAAAGTGTCACACGGACAAGGTGCCGACACCAGTAATTTCATTAGAAGCTCAGTGTGTGGAGGGCATAGAGTTCAACTGGGTGTGCTACGTATGCACCGCGCTCCTTGCAAAGTGCAGAGAAGCATAGGACCATAGTAATACTTTCCATTATTCATCGCTTTTACTATTGATTGTGTTGGTCACATGGGAGTTTCCAAAGGAAAACTAATTTCCTTTGATCAAGACAGAGTTTCTAGAAGCCACAAAATTTGCATCTTTATGGGCTACCAAGGATGCTGAGCGAGTTCGAGAAAGCAAAGTGTTTTGGGTACTGATGGAGGTGAGCATCTGTGCAGCCATCAATCGAAAGTCACGGTTGTTACCAACTGTCTTTGACTATCTATCTGAGTACGTGGAGTTTAAAGCGGAATTCCATAATGTTTACATCTAGGTGTGGAAGGATTCGGATCAGAAGTGGTATGATCTCCCTTACTTTGCTAAGGATGGTGCCTTTGTAGAAGTCCTTAAGAATTGGCTAGAAAATTGGCACAAAACATCAGATTTGGGTGCACGGACTAGCAAGTCTGCAGAGAAGCAAAAAAAGGAAGCGGTCTGACTGAATGTTTAGCAGTTGGTAGAAAAGAGGAAGAAGGAGACCGAGGACAAGGCCCGAGAAGAAGAAGAGTGTGCCGTAAAGGAACAAGCAAAGCAGGAAGACCACGGCTCTAACAGAAGTCATAAATCTCCTTTGCCCCAGATAGAGGAAGAAGAGTTGTTAGAATAGGGAAGTGGGGATCATGAAATCACTCCCTTTTGGGTGAAGCGGTACAGGGAGTAGGGAAAGGAAGGACTACGGAAAAGGACCAAAGCCTCTAAGTCATTACTAGACCCAATCACTTTGATGAAGGGCGACTTAGATGATATTGGGGATAAATTAAGGGATATGACAAAAAAGCTACTCTAGCAGTTTGAGCAGCAGCATAAGTAGGCACTCAGTGTCATACAGATGGGTTTGCGTGAGCTGCAAATCCAAACAACTAGAATCTATGTAGGTGCAAGGTAGTGCAGCGCTGCATCAACTAGTTTGGCATCGGGGAGCACTCAAGCAGTAGAGTTTGTTCGATCCTTGGATCTTTGGGCAGTCATGGTTCCTGATGGAACTCTGAGTGCAGAAGAAGACATTGACAAGGCTACTATCAGCACATTGAGGAATGTTGGCCTCTACTTGGCAAAGCTCCCCGGTGAATTCCTTCACACACTACAAGCAAGTGTTATTGTGGAGATTAGGGCCCAGGAATAGTGTGCGCTAAGCTTGATCAGTGAGAAAAAAGTCAACAACGAACATATGTTCATGGAGAAATCAGTGGTTCTAGAAGTATAGAAAAAGGTTTAGGAACAAAATGAGAAAACTACAGCTATGGTGGCCAAAGCATGCAAAACAGTTCCAAAACTCCATATACCAGGAAGAAGCATCGTTGGAGGCCAAGACTAGGAATTTGGTTGCATGTGTGCATGATGCAAAAACAGAAGTTTCCACGGTTCAATTTGAGTTGAACCTTAATATTACAGAGCTTGAGTTGAAGTCACAGCCCTCAACTCCACCATAGGTCAGAGAACAACATGAAGCCACTATGAAGGATGGAGTTTGCACAGTAGATGTCACAGTGGTGGAATGCATTGCACTCTTCGAGTAATCTATGGAGGTACTTATGACTCTGCAGGAAGATCCTAACCTGTAGAGGTTGAACACAAAGGCCTAGGAATTACAAAAACAATATGATGAAGCAAGAGAAAAGACGTGCACCATCGCTATAACACAAATATTGGCAAAGTTGTAGGAGGTAAAACAACTGCTTGAACAGGTGGAAGCAGCGCAATGGAAAGAGGCACTCCTCAAGGCCAAATTGGGGCCTTGGATGGATGAGGCCTATTTTATCTCTACCAACATTGGGAAAAAGCTAGCTAGTCTACAGTAAACACAGTAGAATATCCAGAAAGACAGCGCAGGACTAGCAACAAAGCAGCTGGTGAAGTAAATCAAGGAGGCAACCACGCAAAGTGTGGCTGAGGTAGCAGTGGCACAAGTAGAGTTGGGAGGTATTTGTAGTAAGATCTCCATGCTAACATAGTAACTCGGGGACGAGTCACAATATTTGTGTTGGGGGCCTATTGGGACAGGGTACCCTAGTGTTTCTGGGAAAGCTAGTATTTCTAAGAAATGCTAGCCCTTTAGGTTTGGTAGCTAACCTAGAAACAACATTCAAAGCAATCCATTATCTTTCCTATGAGTGATAGATAAGAAACATATTATGAAAGGCAAACCTGTAACTTTCGCTTGAATCCTTTCTTGATATCCCTCTCCTTTGGCCGATCCCATAACTCCTCCTCGTACTTAACACGCTTGGAGAGTACCTGCACAACTATACAAACAAAGACTTGTCAAAGAAGAATGATCCATCACAGCATAAACATCATAGAATCATAAATATGATAAACAAATGAATGCATTTACAGTTAACACAATCAATTGGGAAAATATTGAAGAACTTTATTAATAACAAGGATAATTACAACCCATAAGAAGTCTGATCCAGTGCCATCCTCCCAGCTTCAACTCTTCTTCACCTCATGAATCAGAAAGAACATACCAACAATAACACAATGCTCTCACCTCAATACTGAAACTAGCAGCACTTCCTTACAACTCAGAATAATTCAACCCTCTGATCTCTTGGATGAGAGATCCTTTTATAGATGATTGTAGGAGGTTGAGTCATCAATGGAGATGATGAATGCCTTTCTATTTTTGGAATTAGTTCCATGAAAGAGGAGAATTGGAGGTGGTTTCCTAATTCCCTTAGTCATCTTTGGGTGAACTCAGATGGGATCTATAATATTAGTTGATGGTATGAGGAAACCATGGTAATGATGCATGGTATTGTATGTATGAGGCCTATATAAAGGCTAGAGACTCCACATATGAAGATGAAGAGAAGTATTCTTGTATGAACAGGCATATGGCTTGTGGAGTGTTCTCCTTCCTTAAGGATTGAATGTATGGTGTTGCCCTACCTTAAGGGTTTGATCAATAAAGAATCATTTCATCTTATTCTTGGGTTTATTTGCATTATCTTATCTTTTCATATCTGATCTATAATATTCTTGGGTTAGATCTACAACAAGTGGTATCAGAGCTATTTCATATCAGATCGATAATATTTCTGGGTTAGATATACAACAAGTGGTATCAAAGCTCTTTCTTGGGCAAACCGTGGAGAATTTTTTTTATTTTTTCGAGGGATTTTTGGGTGGCGAAATTGCAGATCAGATATGTACGTTTTGGTGGCAGATCTACAGAATCTAACTGCAGATCTGTATTCCTGGTGAAAAAATAGCTGATTTCAAAAAAAAAATCGGTTGAATCGGAGTCCGGATGAAGAAGATATCGCTGATTTAAAAATCAGTGGGGTTGTAGACAATTTTCAAGGCAGCGATTTTGCGGCACAGATCTAGAAGTCCTGGTGCCAGATCTGCAAGATCTAATTGTATATCTGGAATCTTTGTGAAAAAACACATGATTTCAAAAAAAAAAATCAATCGAATCGGAGTCCGGATGAGGGATATATCGCTGAATTAAAATCAGCTCTTCTTGCAGAAATTTTGGGTGACGACGGGAGAGTAGCAGCGCAGATCTGAAATTTCAAGTGCCTGGATCAAAATTTCTACCACATGGGCAGATGCAGATAGGTTGTTCCATTTCTAAAAACAGGTTATAATAGAGATTCTGAGCAATATTGACGGATCTGTGACCATTTCAATTTTTCACCAATATTTTTGTGATGGCGGGCCTAGATCGGAGTTCGAGGGACTTGTATATATTTGATGGCTCTCATCCAGTTAAATGGCTAGAAAAAATGGAGGAATATTTCAAATCACAATACATCTATGATTATGAGAGACAGTTGATCAGGGGAAAAATGTATTTGGACCGTGACATATGCAAATGGTGGCACGACCATCAACATTCCAAGGGAGAGTTTTTGACTTGGGATGCCTTCAAAAAAGCTCTTCTAGAGCGCTTTGAACATAAATCAAATCTTGTGGATAAGCACACACAGACAGACACATAGCCTAGCAAAGCTTTTATTTTTACAGAAAAGAAGGAAACCAAGGAACCAAAAGGGTTATTTTTGGCTGGTATCTCTGTATTGCAGGTTCATGGATTGATTCAGAAGGAGAAATTCATTGTGTCTATCAATCCAAGTTGCAAACAAAATCTTATAAATGTCAACTTGGAAAAGAAATTGCAAGTCCCAGTAAAACAAATTGAACATTCAAAGGTTGATGATAAGGATGTTCAAATCTATAAGGATTTGAAGCTTTCTATGGATAAGTATGTGTTTCATGGTGATTTTTATGCTTCAGATAGGGATAACATGGATGTTGTTTTGGGATACCCTTGGATGGAATCCGTCGGTACTATCAATATTAATGTGCAGAAGAAATTCCTGAAGCTATGGTATAAAAAGAAGAAAATTACATTACAGGATATTTCCATCCATAAACAGGTAGAACACATGGAGGCTGAAGCAGAAGATGTTCAAGGGACTGACATATCAGATGATGAGCAGTTGATGGTCGACAATCAAACACAAACAGAGGCTGAAGAAGAAAAGGTTACAGGTGATGATACATCAGAGGAGGGCTCAGTGGTTGAAGTCATATTGAAAAAGAAGACACCACAACAGGCACCACAACAAGGTGAAGTAAAGAAAAAGCCATCGTGGGTTAAAACTTCAACATATCATCACCCACATCACCCATCAAGACAACCATCAAGATGGCAACCAATTAGCCACATGGACAACAACCCCCGCATGACAGATCGAGAGGAGCGAAGATCCACCTACTACACATCCACACAAAAGAGCTACCACAGTCAACTTCCATCTCAAGCGAGCGAGGCACCAACGAGATCGAGGGTTCACCTTTCTCTTGGATGGCTAGATGCACGTGCATGGTACCATTGGACTACTCTTTTGAGTAGATCTTATTATTTGTGTTCCTCCCATGTTTCGGGGACGAAACATGCTTAGGGGGGTGGAATGTTATGTACCTAGGGGGGGTAATATGGGGTACCAAGGGAGGTACCCAAGGTAATAATGTAATAATGGGATGGGCCATAGTAATAAATAAGGTGGTTAACCCATGTCATGTAAGGGACCACAAGTAGTTAATAATAATGTAATGGGCCCATGGTATTAGTTGATGGTATGAGGAAACCATGGTAATGATGCATGGTATTGCATGTATGAGGCCTATATAAAGGCTAGAGACTCCACATATGAAGATGAAGAGAAGCATTCTTGTATGAATAGGCATATGTCTTGTGGAGTGTTCTCCTTCCTTAAGGAGTGAATGTATGGCGTTGCCCTACCTTAAGGGTTTGATCAATAAAGAATCATTTCATCTTATTCTTGGGTTTATTTGCATTATCTTATCTTTTCATATCTGATCTATAATATTCTTGGGTTAGATCTACAACAGGAGAAGTTTCTAGAAGTTTCCATGAGCAACCAACTCTCAAACTCTGTCGGAATTTTTTCCAACCTCACCCGTCGCACATTCTAGAGGGCAAAACTGTGATGCATAACACTTTGACAGTGCAATACCTGCTATGCATAGCACCCTAACACAGGGCTTTCACAATCATTCATTTTAGGCACTTTGTGGATGATTTTTGAGATGGAACTTTTGGGGAATGAGGAATTCAGATGACTTAGTTCCTTTAGGGCATAAAAGAAATATTTTAGGGATTGATGTACCCTAACACATCGACATGTAAGTTGGGGTTGATGTACCCAAATATGTCTATAACACCTAGGGTCAATTTTGGGGCAAAAGCCCAAGTTTTGTTATGTTAAATGTAAAGTCTCTACAAGTTGTCGTCGCTGAGCGTGTAGATGGTAAAGTGTCAAAAAGGGTTTTACCCTTCGTTTATGTAAATTGTGTCGACTTTAGTAGATCTACCCATAGTCCACGGACCATGGGATTGTATAAAAGGGAAATTCTTAGAAAAGTCTAAGGCAGTTCATTACATGACATTGATGAAGACGAATGTAATGGGTCAGTAGAAGTGAAGAGTGAAGAGTCTTAGAGCATAATAGAGGCTCTAAAGCTAATTGCACAGAGGCCTAGAGTAGAGTCTGCAACTTAGTGCACGGACCCCTGCAGCTGAGTGCACATGGTATTCTTGAGTCTATAAGCAGAACTGAAGTATCCATAAAGAGATTATTTTGGAAATATCTTTGTTTTCTCTATTTACTTCTTTTATGAATGAATGCATTTATGATGTGATGAATAATGGTTTTATGATTTAATATTGTAATGACATGCGATTATGCATGTCTTACATTGTTATAAGAACAAAAGTAATAATATATTTTTATGCAAAGAATATCTTAATGCATGTTAAATTTATGAGACACTTAAGCTGATCTGGGTAAATATAGAAGTAGGAGCAATCAAAGAGGCACGCAAGCAGTTGATTCACCTATTTAGGGTACGTGAAAGATAGTCGTAGACGTTCACGGAGGTCTAGAAGTATATGAGGAGAAGTATATTGATAATCCCTAAAGGGCTTATCAATCTGCGTGAAGGTAGAGTTAGGGCATAGAACAACATTACACAACTCTCTAGGTGCAGAAGGTTGGTTCCAGGATACCCCCATATTGCTTTCGGTGAGACGCCAATCTGCTCTATGTAGGTTGATGCCAAAAGGGCCAGTTCTGTGGGGATTTGTTTGGAAAACTTAACTCTAAACCTAGGTCAAGACTCACTAAGCCAGCACAGCTCATAGGTGAAGAAATTCCTATTCCTTCATGATGTAATGCTAAAGCGTCCTCATGGATATGAAAATAAGGAATGCTACCTGATAAATATTTCCCTAATCCAAAATACACGTGTACTAGTTTTTCTTCGTAAGGAATAGAGAGTAATATTTTTATTTTAGATCAAATATTGTACACTCAACAAGTTCCCACAACAGAAAGGAAAGTTGTTGTTGGGAAAAGTATCCATTCAAAACGCCCCTATCCCACTCTAAGGTGTGATAGTGCCTTAGCAACAAACAAGGAAAACTATTTTCGTATTCTTCTTTATGAAATGTAAATGAAGAGGAAGGATGTAACTAACCTGTGTCTTTTGTTAGTTTGTTGATCCACTCACTCTCCTCTTTGTTCTCTTCCCGTTGTCTGCTCCCTCACTGGTCCAGCTTCACCAAGTTCCTGCAAGATCACAGAAGAGGAAAACTACACAAAAGACATAGATTTACATTCATAACTAGCTTAGGATCAGATTTAAGCTAAACATGCAAATATAACAAAGCATCATTGATATACAAGCATATAGGAGAAACTCAAATAATTTTATTGATATGATAAGAAAGTCCAAGAGGAGATACAACCAAGTGAGTCCCGATCCAGCATCTACCTCCCAGCAAAGGAATCCCTTCTTCTCCTCCAACAAAGCATAAATCACCCAATGCACTAATCTCAATCTCAAACCAACAACAATTCTATGAAAAGTACAAAATTCCTTCCTCTGGATCTCTGGGATGAGGGATCCATATATAGATGTAAGCAGAGAGGATGAGTCAACTTATGTTTTGACTTGTGGCTTCTCTATGTCAGTTCTTGCTTCCACTTGGAGGCTGAGAGCCTATTACTCATCCTTGGTCGAACTCAGTGAGGCAAGTGTCATTGAGGAAGATTCTGGAAGCTTCCAGTGTCTGTACACCTCGTGGAATGACACTGCCATTTGGCAATTCTCGCTCAGCGCACCCTGGTAGTGCATTTAGGTGTGTTGCAATGCACCTAGCTACTGTACTGGGGTGCTTTGCAACGTAGGCAGCTAGTAGAGCATCTGAATTGATCCTGATTTGACTAGTTCTGAGTAGTTTTTGGTGGAGAACTTCTGGGAGAAGCTGTCATTGGTTGACCTTGTTTCTTTAGGGGCAGGAACAACACTTTTAGGGACTTGGGATCCCTTGGATTATGGACATTTCATGCTCAAAGCTATAAGGCACAAAAATGTCTATAACAGTTGCCCCCTAAAGTATGAGGCCGTTTATCTGGTGAAATGCTTTATTAGGAGGATCCGAAGTTCTTTCAATGCTGGGAGGGGACCTGTAATAAGATACAATACAATACATTATTTTTCATATTGTTTTCATGATCTAGCTGAGGCGGGCATTCCCATGCTCAGCTTTATAAATTCATTTATATGTGCATAGGACAGACAATCGTCTGATGGTAGACTGATGATCTTGATGAAATCATCATCCTTTTGGTAGGATGATTATCTGTGCTGCAATGTTGTACATGTCAATGTCTTTATTTTTCCTGAATATATATCGTAGCCCGGATGGATGAAACTAGATCCGGGGTCTTCAATCTCGTCCGATCTTCACTCTAAGTACAAGTCGATCCATGTGAGAAATGTTCTGAAGTCGAACATGGAAAGACATCGCTTGATTACCAGTCAATGATGTAAACTGTTAACAAGCGCAAGAGGAATCACCGATAATGATAATGACCCTCAAGGTACTGCAGTACAATTCACATGGTGCGAATAAAGGACTTGGCGTCGAACACCACGCAAAATCTTTCGGTCGAAGGTCATTCATGTATACCTGTCGCCGAAAGTGAGAAACTTGCCATTGAGGCATGCAAGCTTCAAAGTACTGAAGGGGGTGTTCCTAGATCAACTTCTTGGATAATGAGCTGACGTCGACAAGAAGCGATCCGTCAAAGGAGGGCCTTAAGGTATCCCACATCAGTGACACGGAACGGAGCAAATGATTTTGATGGAGGTGAAAACGATGATCTAGGTGGATATTGGTGGCCACCTGCCAAGTCCACCTGGACCCCCACCATTGTCTTTCTCAGCATTTTCAGTTTCCTTAATTGTAGCACAACTTACTATTTTTAGCAGTTTTTCGGGTCCTGAACTTCCGGAGCCGTTTTGAGGCCCTAAACGACGTTTTTTGGGAAATCTACCGCCAGCGATTTATCTAATAAAAATCGTCTTTTCCGTCATAGTCCTCAGAGAGATCTTTCCAATGGGCTATCATGCACGTCAAACGGAGATAGTATGACCAATTCGCGACCCCGGGAAGTTGATGTACCAACTTACCCAAAAACGGGGCCCACAATTTGGCGTTTCATCTTCTAGGGTTAGGTTTTGGAATGTGAAGGGTTTTCTATTGTTTCTCAACAATAAATAGGCCTCCGAGCCTCATTGTAAGACAGTTCAGAGGCATGTAGCCATCACATCTCTTCTCAGAGATAAGCTACCATCGCCCTAGCTAGTTTATTTCCATTTCTGTTGTAAGCATATTTGAGTATTTTCCATTAATGAAATGAAGTATTATTTCCGCTGCATCTTTGTGTATATGGTTATCTCTGTAATTTGTTGCGTTCCTGTTTAAATCTGGATCAAACGATTTGATGATATATGGTTCAGGGTGGCGGTCATGAAAGAATGAAGTATAATGTATGGTAGTGGATGGGACATGGGTGACTTCTCTGGATGACTTCTCTTGAACATATCGGCAACACTTATATGATGGATTGGTAGAATTTACCCCAAAGATGGATGGTATGGCGAGACCATGGTGATGTAACCGGTGAATGAAACAACCCAACCCGACTCAGGCACGGAGTGGAAGTGTCATGTTCAAGAGCGACTTGCTACCAATAAAAGTTCTTCGAGTTTCTTCCCAATTTTTCCCCAGTCATTACTGACCAGTACCTCTTTATTTTTGTCAAGCTTGAGGAGGATAACATATGCTTGTTCTATAATTTGCCCTTCGGGCAAACCCATCGCTATGATTTAACGAGCCTAGCGATAGTGAAACTCGTTCTCGTCTAAAGTCAAGTTTGTCGCTATTAATGTTTTTTACGAGTTTAACGACAAAGACAACTTGGTCCTTTTCATTTTAAGAGAGTCTGAAAAGGTACGTAAAGGTAACTCTGGAAGTCCTTTCTCGTCATCTAATCCCCTAAGTCTGAAAAAGTATAAAACAATACAGAGGGGATGAATTTTTGATAGTTTTAACGAACCGAATAAAACAAGCGCTAGATATTTTTGTGCAATAATCCCTCAGGTCCAAAAAGATTAAAATCTAGAGGAGGGATAGCACTTCCGGTCGCTTTAACGAGCTGGAAGGCCGAAACTCGGTAATCTTTTCATATTTTACGAGTTAGATGAAAAGAGCTTAAAGAAGACTTGTCTTTTGAGGAACGAGTGATAAAATGGGTAGCAGCTGATTCCAGGTAAGGGTTGGAATTTTGCAATCACGGCAGTGTCACAAGGATGGCTAGTGAAATCACTCTTCGCAGCTGTTCCTCAAAATGGGTAAACAATCAAATGGAGGTGAATGATCGGCCAATGGAAAAGTGGAGGTGACGGTGCAAACACGACCAAGGCTTTAATGGTTGATAAATTTACATTCACGGTGGTTATTTACCGGAGGATAGTTCATTTTTTAACGAGCTTAAACGCGGGTTGAAACACTTGCTCGATCTTATGTTTATTTTTTAACGAGCATGAACTATGTGTTAAAACTACTCGATCTTATGTTTATTTTTCAACGAGCATGAACTATGTGCTAAAACTGCTCGATTAATCCAGTCATATGATAAGAATGTCTCATTTAGGATGCCATTTTTTATGGAGCTTGCGCCTTACAAAGCTTTGCTCCGGAATCCTTTCTTTATGCAAGTTCGGAAACGACTAATCCTACGAGTTTAAAGGGTTAGAGGTCCTAAAAATTTAAAAAATAAATAGCCGCCCCTTGCTTGCACTCCAAAAGGTTTGCATGCCCCCAGGTATAAAATACGATTTCAAGGTTACCCCTACTTCACTTCCGCTAAAACATTTGTTTTACCGAGAGAGGCCTACCTCTTTCAGGTTACCAAAGATTGTCTCATTCGCGCAGCGAACAAAAAATTTCTTCGACAATGTCCACCGAGATGAACAAAGGTGAGTAACTCTGTTCTGTCAACTCACATAACTTTGACAAGAGAATATTATTCTAGAATAACCCTTATCTCAATCAGGGACAGGGTACAGACTAGTCATATTCTCCCGCGGAAACCTACCCTATACCCGAAGTTTTCCTGCCGAAGCAGACCAGGATGCATGCCCCCTGGGTTCCAGTCATATCCCTCCGAATTACTCGCGCTCATCGGGAGGACGGACCGTGGGTTGAGACATTTCTTGCGTGAAGAGACCATTTAGGGATGGTATATGACTATTTTGTGATGCGTGATCCGGAAATGAAAGCTGGTCTACGAGCTTGACCACTCTTCCTTCGTGCGGAAAACACATTACTCTAAAGAGTGAGGAGACGATGGCTCCCATGCAATAAATATAGTCTCGTCCAAGGAGTAGGTTATATCCAAGGGTCCTTGAATGACCATCACGTTCATTGAACGGTCTTCCCTTTCAATGTTATGGGCACATTGGGGAGGATCCCTAAAGATCGACTGGTTCCTTTATCAAAGCCTGTCAGATTTCTCATCTTAGGCAAAACCGATGGCGAACCAAGCGCTTTCCAAGCAATAGAGGAAATCATACTCACAGATGCCCCCTCATCAATGATGGTGCCAACCATGACCATTATGTATATTTGAACGATAATTCGGAATGTTATGCTTGCTGGCAAACGGGGTCTGCCTAGTGTGGAGCGATAAAAAGGTGTCTTTCGAACTCCTAATTACCTTCACATTAATTATCAACCCAGGGACGACTTTTTATTTCAAGAGTGTACTCAGTCTGAGGTGGCTATTTACCCAAGAGTAATGTTTTGTAGTATAGTGCTTAAAAGCTACAAAAGTAAATGAAAGCTGGAAACAAAATCTAATTGGAATAGAAAGAAACTGAAATTTTCTAAACTAAATCATTCATTCAAACAACCATCAATCGAGGATACAGTAGCAATAACTCATTCCTCTAGAAATTGATGCAATTAGAATCAAACTAGAACAAGACAATCAATCTGGGAACGAGGAAGCAATAACCAATGTTCTCTACAGTTGACAGTCCTGCTTTAAAGCAATCAAAAGGAAATTGAACTTGAACTAAAGTTGCCATTGAAAGTAAACTAGGAAAACTCTTTAAAAGAAAACTAGTGCAATTAATCAATAGAAATGAACAACAAAGTAAATGGGTGCATGTCTACAACTTAACTAGCTAAATCACACCAAGCATTGTATCAGTCAAGGGTGCGGAAGCGATAACCCATCCCTCTAGAAACTGATGGAAAGGAAATTAGAGCATGGACCATAGGTCTGGGAGCTAGGCAGCGACTGCTGAGGCTCACTATAGCCTTAGACCTTCTCTCACACCAAAGCAGCAAATGCAAGTAAATGGAATGGCAATCAAATAAACTAAGTCTCGCGGGTCAGAACTAAACTTGCTCTATTGAACCAAACCCACATTCTGCAATAAAATAGCATTCTTCTCTCTTAAAGCAAATTGGATGGAATGTACTTTATGGAGCAGCACTCACTGATGAATTATGGAACAACAAGAATCAACCATATATACACACAACACGCTTAGTATAGTAATCTGATGATTAAGGAGAATACGACTATGTTTCCAAATAGAATAACATTACTTCCGGATTCCAATAATTGGGATTTCAAATGAATCCAATAACAGTAATATTCAGTAGAAACGCTCTATAACAGAAATAGCTGGTTTAGACTCATAACACGCAATCAACTCTGAAAAGATTCAATCATGCAATGCAGAGTCACTACATGGATTTCCTGAAAGAACCATTAATGAATTAATCGTAGTACAGCATGGAATAGCATATGAAAAGCATATCAGATTACCGAGCAATAAAGGTAAGCAAACCACGCATAAAACAAAAGAATATACTATACAGTAGCGGCAGCAGCGTACTCCACCAGAGGCTGGGCCCTTAGCCGCCAGCGGATGCTGCTGGGTTACTTCAGATGAACAGAATGAGCAGCAACTCCCAAACCATGTATTAATCAGCAAATTGTGGAATCATTACAACAGCAAATGCTTGAGAATTACAGCATGCAACAATCCCTATCCTATCATGGATAATCCACTATCATTCTTCATCATTTTTCTATCATTCTTCCCTCATTCGAATTCTCCCTCTCTGATCTATGTTCTGATTTAAATAAAGAGAGATGAGAGAGTAGTTACAATAAAGATAAGTACAACATGATCTCTTTTACAAAATTGGTTTGCTTCTAACCAATTGATTAACAAGAACAAGGCGAATTTGGCTTTGCAGCTAAGATTTGGAGGACGACCGCAACAATAAATCTCAGAAAATCGTGCTCAAAGAACCCTGTGTTTCTCTCAGTACAAGCCGAATTTGGGCAAACCGTTCTTCGCCAAAGTTAACTGGGCCCGTTCGGGACAAACCCCATGTTCCGGATTTTCCAAATTCTGCTTCATTTGCTCAGAATCTCAACCGTAAAACTGTCACTCCTTATTCCAGCGCGTTTCTGAGTTGGCGCTTTTAAAAATCAAATCTTCAATCTGAAAATTATCTTGGAGGCTAAAAATTGTAAATAATGTTACAACTGATTTATTAAAACTATCATTGATGAAATCATGCATAATCATCAATTTATTAGAAATAAAGGAGAACAAATAATATTCATCCATGAGAGCATAAATCATTTATAAAATGGATTTAAATGATAAATTAAAATAGATGATATAATAGAGAAGAGTAAAAATGGATGAAATAAGTGTTACAAAGAGGTCGTATTCATGGCCCAACATACCCCCCACACTCAATATGTTGCATGTCCTCATGCAATGAAAACTGAATATATTGCATGTCTTCATGCAACCCAAAGACAAAAACCCATGTGTTAACCAAGCGATAAAAAATATGTTCATCTCAGCTCATGAAATGGATAGAACAAATGATTCTTCCTTAATTAATGAATATTCACTTTAGTAATCTTGATGAAGGCATAACAATTTTTACATTGACATTAATTATATGTTTATATGAAGTTGCAACAAAATATGATATAAGTAACAACAAACTTCATTAACCATTTCTCAAAAACTACAAACCAACTTTTGTTGAAATTTGGCAAGTAAATTTATAATATATGAATGCCTTTATGATCCAAAATCGGACTGTTTTGATGCACGAATCATGAGATATAAACAAAATGGTTGTAGGTGAGAGTGCATGATTTCCAAAATTTATGAACTAATTTATCTTGAATTTATCTAGGTATGTGTATTTTAATAGTTGTCTGTGTTTCGTAGAGATCACAAGAATTGAGTTCATAGTTTTAAAAATTTATGGAAATCAATTTCTACACTGAAATTGTATGCCTTAAATGAGAAAGAAAATAGAAAACATCCATCATGTGTAGCAATTCCTCCCCCTCTTTGAAAAAATTATCATGCCCTCATGCGATGCTAGAAAACAATAGAGGTGGTAGCTACTATCTGTTGAATTCTATGCTTGGTGTAAAACACATGGCATAAGGGAGGTGTTGAGAATGAATAAGAATAGAAATGGATGATAAATATATGAATGATGTGGTTAGAAAGAAGAAATGAAGGAACAATCCCCCACACTCGGAAATGATATGTTATGAAAAAGGGGGGAATGGTAAACATGTGATATGAAGGAGTTAATAATACTCAAAATGGATTTTCATTAAATTCTCCTAAATTCGTAATAAATTAGAAAATTATGCTATTTTACCTTGAATTTTACCTCCAAAAAGAAAAATGTGAAATGACATATAGGTACTGGCATTTGTTGAAGCTGAGGTAGGCAGAAAAGGTGGAATCTAGGCAAGCACATCATATCTGAACAATTGTTCATGTTCGCGAGTTGCTCGAGCCTCTTATGTTAGTGGCAATAGTGTGGTCATGTTGCGAATAGAATTATCCGTACTTGTTGTTTTCCTGTAAACAAAGCACTATTTTGCATACAATGTTCCTGAATCCATAGTGTTAGCTTTGAATAGAAATAGATAAGATGCATGCAAAACGATCAGTTAGAAAAACTTTTGTCAAATCAACAAGTTATGGCAGAGTGTAGTAATCATATCGCATGCAATTCCATAATGCATACATTCCCCCCCCCCCCCCCCCCCCTCTAATTGGAAAATGAATTCCATGAACATAAAGCGTATGAGAGGGGTTATGTTGATGGCAAGGCACATGAATGAACAATATATCAGTAAATGAAGCAGAGTACACTTATGAATGATAGGACAGCGAGAGTTATGGTTATAATGAGAGCAGAGTATGTAAAGATAATTATGAATGAGACATAGGATGCTTTGGATTGATGATAGTTTATGCAAAACGAAAAGGGACAACAATATGCTAAAAAGATGTTTTGTTGACGGTATTCTAGCTGAAAATGATGTGATTGATCATAAAACAATTTCTCATGCATAAAGGTTCAAAACAGGGAAAAAGTTAAGGAAATAACTTCTCTGATAAAAAGAAAAATAAGAAAAGGGTATTATAATAATAATTGACGATAAAATATAACTTCAATACCATAAGAAGAGGCGCTGCTTCCGGCAGGCGTCCATAGCCTCGGCAAGGTTGCTTTTTAACCCATATGAGCCAGAATCCTCAATTTATAACTAGAGAGTTTCAGTGTTGTTCTACAGAAGAGATCAATGTGCTGGCATGGTAACCAGATAACCACACTGCCATTCACTAGGATGTAGCAAAAGTAATCAGGCCAACTCGTGATGAGACCTCCTGTTCCATGGATAATTTGGCTATCCAATGGATCATAACCCTGGTGTGGTGGCCATAATGGTAATGTCACTTTGTTACAGCCTTATGAACATGGTAGGTTGGCTCGTAATGAGACCCCCTATCCTCGATCTGTGAACAAAATTTTGTTATTATTACACATTTTTATGATAAAAAGAGGGAGGCTCAATACTCCTTAAGAGCAGGGATGGCGGAAGAAGTTGAAGATGTCAATAGAAAAAAAAATATACCCATAATCTCATTTATTACAAACAGAAAAGATTATAACCAGGGATGATGGAACCAGCATGGTATTAAGATGATCAATCAATATCATGTTCAACAGAAAACAATGCAGTAAAGTAGTATATAAATAATTGTGTCCTTTTTGAAAAAATCCTATCATCAAGGAGCTGTCCTGTTAAAGATCATAACGTGAATGATATTAACTCGCTTCAATAGAATCCATAATTCTTGTCCTCATAAAAATAGTGTACTTCATGCCATAAAATGAAATCAGTAAAATGTGGTTGAGATGAATTAGGAATAATCCCACAAGAGGAAGGAAGGGTTGCTCTCGAAAATAATCCCAAAGTGTTGCTCTTTTGAATGAACAGCAAAAACAGTAAAAAAGTGGTGTTCCTTGTAGGGAAAAACAAAGGAAATGCACACAAAAAAACAAAAATACACACAAAAAAGTGTGAAAATGCAAATGTCATTCCTTTGGAAAAAGGAACAGCAAAAACTAAAAGTGTCGTTCCTTTAGAAAAGGAAAAGGAACAGCAAAAATCAAAAGTGTCGTTCCTTTGGAAAAGCAACATCAAAAATGAAAAGTGTCGAAGTGCTGTCCCTTTCGAAAAGGAACAACAAAACGTGAAAGTACAGAAGTGTTGTTTCATTCGAAAAGGAACAACAAAACGTGAAAGTGCAGAAGTGTTGTTCCATTTCGAAAAGGAACAGCAAAAAGTGAAAATGCAGAAGTGTTGTTCCATTTCGAAAAGGAACAGCAAAACGTGAAAGTGCAAAAGTGTTGTTCCATTCGAAAAGGAACATCAAAACGTGAAAGTGCAGAAGTGTTGTTCCATTTCGAAAAGGAACAACAAAACGTGAAAGTGCAGAAGTGCTATTCCATTCGAAAAGGAACAACAAAACATGATAGTGCAGAAGTGTTGTTCCATTTCGAAAAGGAACAGCAAAACGTGAAAGTGCAGAAGTGTTGTTCCATTCGAAAAGGAACAGCAAAACGTGAAAGTGCAGAAGTGTTGTTCCATTCGAAAAGGAACAACAAAACGTGAAAGTGCAGAAGTGTTGTTCCATTTCGAAAAGGAACAGCAAAACGTGAAAGTGCAGAAGTGTTGTTCCATTCAAAAAGGAACAACAAAACGTGAAAGTGCAGAAGTGATGTTCCATTTCAAAAAGGAACAACAAAACGTGAAAAAAAAAGAACAGAAAAATGGACAATCATAAAATGCAAACATGCAAAAAAACAGATTAGCTGTTCACGACATTGATGCTGAGGATGAGTTATACTTTGAGTGAAGCAACACCTGAAATACAAAATATAAGAAAAATTAGAAAGGAAACAACAAAAAACAGTATGTAAAAAAATAGATTAAGTTACAACAGCTATGATGTGATGTCAAAAAATGATTTATTCGAAAAATGTTTTGGCAGCAAAGACATGACATGAATCTTCATATCGAAATCAATTCTTCATTTCTTCTATTATGAATCCATTGGGTAATGAGTTGGATGGAATTCTTTGTTTTATTAAAATTTGTTTCAAAAATCACTCGTCCATAAATTGACCTTCTTTATTTTCCCAGAACCTGCAAAAAACGAGTGT